>CM045772.1:12965597-13266262 GCA_025200525.1 Camellia lanceoleosa
AATCTGATTAGTATAAACTTAGTATAAAGTCCTATAACAGATTTATATTGAATGGGAAAAAAAAAACTAAAGCCATAAACTTAAGAATATTACATTTTGAAGTCTTTCATACTCCTGCTGGCTAAATTTTGTGATTTCTGTTTGTTCACCAAGAGCTGCTTGAAGTCTCCAAACCTGACATGCAAGAGAATCAAGTGCAAAACAGGAAAGAAATACAATCAAACTCGAGCACTGTGTGATACAATAATTGTAATGAACACAGAGACTTAATCATTTCGGAGACCCCCAAAAAAAAAAAAAAAAAATTATAACGAAAACCAAGAAAATAATGACTTAAAACAGGTAAAATGGAAAGGGATACTATGAGATATATGATCACCTCCTCCGCAAGATCCTTCTTAGGCATTTTCTTCACTATTTCAGGAGGATAGCCACAAAAAGTGTTATAACTGCATATATAGGAAACAAATATATTAGCAAACCAAACCACATATGCAACAATATCTAGCTATTATGCCCTAAACACGTAATGCAGCAGATAGTGACAATGACAACTCATTTTCAAGATTTGACAAGTTACATATTTACAGTTTAAATCAATCACATCTGTACTTACGTCATAAATCATCTGGTACTTTCAAATGTTAGTGCAGTTATGTACATCACTGTCTATACTGAAGTAATATGGACGAAGTACTCAAAAATATATCACTATAAATGGGACAGTTTGCGGATACTTCGATGAGTACATGCTAATGTTGAATGAACATATATAGAACAAATAAACTAAAGAAGAAGAAGAAGAAGAAGAAGAAGAAGAACAACAACAACAATAATTGATGTTGGATCTGAACAACAAATTTCTTCTTGTTGTTTGAAAGGTCAGTGGAAACAGAAGGAAATCAATGTCAGAAGCTGAGAAAGCCCTTCATTTAACCAAGATTGAAAAGAGAATGAGAAAGACATTTCCAGGGAAGTGGGCATATATTGAAGCATACCAGAAATTTGAAGCAGATCTTTTTGGGTTTGGAGTTTATTTTTTTTACGCTTTTATTCTTGTTTTCTACCTCTTTTGTTTGGTTGTATGAAGGTGGTGCTCTCTTGACAAGTTCTCTAATATAATTTTCTTTTGAGAGAGAGAGGGAGAGACCTTCCCACCACAAGACTTAAGAGTCAAGGAAGCCTATTAAACTACATAATCATTCCCATCTGAATCCACATAACTGACAGATCCTTAAAGAACCCATCTAAATATTACAATAAGGAACTGAGTCCCCATAACTGACAGATCCTTAAAGAACCCATCTAAATATTACAATAAGGAACCAAAAACCTAAAGGAGACTTGAGCGAAAAAATATGGATATATTTAAGTTGGAAAAGTATATGAGGACAGCAAGATATGGCAAAGAAACTAGAATATTTGGATAACTTCATAATAGCTAATCTCCATCAGGAAAACAAACGTATACTGCTGATGAACAAACTCAATTCAGGGGAAGGTCTAACTCTCTAACCAAACCAACATGGGTGAAGGTTGAACAGGACTAGTTGCAGGTAAACCACAAGCTTGAGTTGCCCAACAGTAGGCTCAGATCAAATAATGTGTGCCCATACATTGTAGCATAGAACCTATGCTATAATGCATGAGAAGCATGAATCAATATCACTATCAGCTCCAGCATGTAACCTGGGGCTGGGAAGGGTTTTTTCTTTGGTTTTTGTATGCATGATTAGCATATGTAAGCTCCACCTAAACAAAGACTCGTGCAATTGCAAATTAACACAATTAGACCACACAAACTGGGATATGTGATTAGCATATATGACCATGCAGTCCATACGCTACTCATATTCTCCATGTGGCAGCACAACTGCCATTAGACAAAATTGGTCACAATTTCATTTGGCGGACAGATTATGTTCATAAGAGGTGTTAACAACTTAAATAGATCCTCATATATTCTGCCAAACCTTCACTAGTTCTTATCTCTCCGCCTTTTATAGCTTGTTTTCCTTGCAAACATTCAAATACCTGGCCCCAAATAGCTGGCTAGGGTTTTGTTGAGTTAAATTAACCCCTTTCATTAATTTTCAAGTTTCAACTTTCAATAAGCATGTATGGTTTCACAATCTCTTCATATTTTAAGCAAATAATTAAAACATTTTTAGATTCCTTGGCCATTCACTTACAAATTCACTTCAAAATTTTGTTTTTTTTTGTTTTTTTTTTTTTTCAAAAGTTCTTTTCATTTTTCCTCAACTAAAAATGACCAGCCAGCCACAATCATATAAGATCACAAATGGACATATGAAAGATGTGCAATCTGTGCACTTCCAGTAAATTTTACATAAAATACTTACCCAGAGGCCCCAGCTTGAAAAAGTCGAGCCTGTTCTTCTCGGCTCCCTTCGTCAATTGACCACCAACCAAGAAACCTGTTTGTACAGATAGTCGAAGAGCAGTGAGAATTACTTAATACCAGTAGTACTTTTCTTAGATATGACTTAGTAAGTGAACAACCTGCCTACTCTACATTTTCTTTGTGATGAAATGTGTTGAGCATTACCTGGAGCCGCGGTGCAAGTAGCCAAAGCACTCATGTACTATTGAAGAAAACGCAAAATATTGTCCCGTGGCAGCTCCACTACGTAGTAAAAGAATGATTTTTTCCACCAATCTAGACACGGCAAACAGGACGCCAACACCTTGCAATAGAAAAAGAGGAGAGAAAATAACTGGAAGTGGGATATCTCTAGCTGCAGCAGGTGTCCCCTGAAATATTAGATCACTGACAGATTTGTTCATAAGACATTCCAATGGGTTAAAAATTTTCATCCATCCAAAAAACGTAATAAACACAAAAATGAGTCACGACTCATACCTCCAAGCGCATACAAAGGAGGACTTGGAAACCAATTATCGGAACTTTCATAATATGCCCTCCAATATCCTGCAGACCACACATTCTATCCTGGGACTGATCCTCTGATGCAATTACTAAACCACTGTTCCAGTCAAGGTATCTTATAGCTGAAGAAGATGAGCTGGCTTCCTGAGTACGAGAATTTCTATGTATCACTGGATTAGACCACTTTGTACAGACAAGAAACGCAAAACACTCTGCAATACTGTGAAAGGGTGGGGGGACAAAAGCCTAATAATCATCACTTGTCATGCACACAACATTAAATAAAACCCAAATATGAAGGTAAAAATGGTAGTAAAAGCATGTGTAACAGTACCCAAAATTAACAAATAAATCCCACCATCCTAGAGCATTCACATCACCTGCAATGTCATATAAAAGAAGATAGAAACCAGACAATAAGTAAATTGGGATAGTAACTTACCAATATTACGAAGCATATATGCAAACATAAATGGCATAATTAAGGGCTTGTTTGGGGTGTCCTAAAAAAGTGCACTTTTTATCTTTTTGGACTAAAAAAGACAAAAAAAAAATATGAAAGTTTGGGTTAACTTTTTGACTTTTTATAGAAAAATGTGTATTAAAAAATTGTATAAAAAAAATGTGTAAGAGAGTGATTGAATGGATTGGAAAATTATTAGTTAATTTTTTCAATCATTAATTATAACACCATCCTTTTGTTGTATATAACTAATTTGATCATATAGTTATCGATATCCGATCAATTTTATTTTTTCCCAATCATTCCCAATTAACTCATGTATGAAAAATTAGTATTTTATTTTATTTTTTTTGGTAAATAGTGATATCTTTTTGGATTTTGGAGTAACTTTTTGACTTTTTGGCTGAAATAGTTTACCCCAAACCAGCCCTAAATTGTGCAAGCAGATTATAGCATGCTGTGCTTGGGTAAAATTTGTAAATGTGATACTGCAGTTAGGGAGGCCACCGTTTCCAAATGGGGGTGCATATTATCAGAAAACTGTACGAACAAATATAGCAGTATCCCTAAAAGCCTTAACTATACTGTGCATTAAACAAAGAGTAATAAAATATGACGCAAAGACCCTCCTGCATGTCGAACAAGTTTTGCATCCTTTAAAAATAGTCTCTTCGTTACAAATTGTCCAGAAAAAACAAGACTATGAAGCATGCCAATAAATCATTTGCAGAGGAAGACCTAAAAGCAACCGAAGAAATGATGGGCTGATGGAGACCATCCAATGTCCCAAACAAATTCATCACTCCTATCCTGGCAGTTCCAGTGAAAGATATTGCCAAGTTTCCCATTGATACAGAAAATTATTTATTCACTGTCATGTGCAGTTGGACACCATGCCACAAAGGTCAAGAAACTGCCAACAAAGGGGTGACAACTGCATTAATAATCCTTCCAAAATATTGCCCTGGACCCATGTCCCATGTCCAAACATGAGACAAATCCCATGACTGATGGATGGAAAGAGTTTAAAAAATCATAATTTATAGTCACGCTGTTTAAGATGATACATTAAAAAGGTTAGGATACAGCTTCAAATGAAGCAAGCCACCATGCCAACTTTACTTCAAGAATCTCAAGCTCAGACCCATAGCATATTTTGAAAGGCAATTTTACTGAAGATGAAGATCTCTGACAACTTTACACCAAGTTTCTTACGAACTTCTCAACATTCACCATCCTAATTAAATCATATTCTTTCGTTTCCCAACCCCTTCCATCCACCATATATATGTACATGTACAGATATGTACCAAGAAAAGTTTCTAACCACAATCACCATCTGGTGTGCATTTGTTGCTTTTTCCTGTCAAAAAAACTATCAATCCTTCAGAACCTTTTAAGAAGACGCATGGCTCCAATTAAATAAGTACAACTTGCACTTGTGAGCTCTACCTATCCAGACTCCAGGTAACAAATTTCACATTTCGACAAAATCATCACTACATATAAAGTTTGCCATATCAGCAACCAAGATTCCAAGTTAATTTTCCTATCCATTTAACTAACCAAAAGTTTTTGTTAGCAAAAAACATTCGAAAGCCAAAACAAGGAAATGATGAATTTCTTTCAAGGCATCTAAAAACTGAAAAATAAAAACCTCATTAGAGTGAATTAGTAAAAGACGGAAATGAGGTCAAGAAAAAGCACTTTTAATAGTTGCACATTCCTTTGTAAAGTAGAGGAAGAGTATGAGAGAATATGAAGAATTACCGGACAGCTTAAGGAGCGTGAACAACGTAGCAGCGGTGAAGAAAACCATGGAGATAGCCACCCAGAAGTGCTGAAAACATTAAGTTGTCATTCAGTAACACTCATCTTCATAAATATTCAGCATATCTATCTACCTCAAAACTGAAACAGCATGTTACACTGAAATACTTTGTGCACGTGATATCTATTGTGGAAAATTAGAACAATAATCAATATCCTAATTCTTAGTGGTAAAAAAGATCTACATTGTTGATATTTGCCTGAGTGATGCATGAGGACTAGAGCATACACTTAAGAAGAATCAATCTTAATTTTCAAAGCCTCAAAACTTTGAAGCCCAAGGTGTTTTAGAACTATCACCAACAGAGTCAAGCCTCCAAGAAAGAAACACTTTCTTCAATGATGTAGAAGCCATAATTACAACAATAAATTTTCCCTCAACACCACCAAACTTTATGCTTGGCTACTAACAGGATTACTCAAAAGATTAAAAGCTTCATTAAGACAACTGAATAAAAGCAAAAGAAATTACAGCAACACCAAGTCAGCCGACAACCAAGAACTTAGAGGGCCAGGTTGGGGCCATCATATGCCTGTATGCTCCAACATGACAGTCATTCCTAATAGAACAAAAAACAAAATCTTCACACCAGATGCCAATAAACCACCTGGATGCTGCGGGTATGGCATCTAACAATTCTTTCTATAGGAACAATGCACCCTCCCTTTCTTTTTCTTCTTCTTCTTCTTTTTATTATTATTATTATATATTTTTTGGTAGGAGTGGAAACTAAAATCAAACTCTAAGAGGATTTTCTTTAGAAGTTATGTGTTATCTTCTTCTGGTTACTAAAAGTGGACTTCCTGATAGACCGTTACACATAGAGCTTGTTGTTTGATGTTTTACATTTATAGTCAAACCAGCTTGACAATTTTTGGCAAAAATTGATCGTCAGATATCTGCATTTATTACAATTTAATAGTAATCTACATAAAGCTAGACTATGGCATCCCATGAATAGTTCTTCATTAAATCAACTAATGCAGCTAAACTTACAGGAAGCGTTTCCCATATCGCTTCATCACTTGTACTTTCATCATCTCCCGGCAATAAAGCCTTACACATTCTGTAGAAGGAAACACTTTGGTATGAGGAATGAGCAATCATACAAGTTACAAGACTGCAGCAACAAGATTTCATCAAGTATGAGAAATCATGTGGTGGAGAGGGGTAGGAAGTGATTGTGGGAAAAGGCAAATTTTATACCACAAGTAAACAGAATACTAATAGAGGATCTAGTCTCATCACTGTAGTAAATATAAGGGGACAATAGTCAATTTATTGGTTATTAATTAATTAAATTTTATTATTAATTAATTAATTAATCAAAAGTAATAGTGTAGTGGTAGTGATAGTGGTAGTGGTAGTGATGGCAGCACCTATAGTACATGTAAAAATATTATTACCATGTCAGAAAGAGCTGAAAAATAGTAAAATAGGATTCAAAAGTAATATGATGATCATCTTATCACCACATGATAGCCCTTGATAAAGAAATATAATAAACAAGAATCTTGCAACCAAACAAAAGAGACTTTTTACTGGCAACAAAAGTAACATTAACTCTCATCATTTCAGTGTGTTTTGTAATGTTTTGACGTATTTTGGTGTGTTTCGGTGAAAACACTGGAATTTTGATATTCCACTATTGTTTCATTTTGGTTTCCTAGGAAGTGGAAATGTTTCAACCGTTTTCAACAAAAAAAAAAAAAAACAAACAAAATTTTGTTCCTCGGAACATGTTAAATGACACCAGCCATTGATTTTTTGCCCTTCAAGAGAGAGAGGGAGGGAGGTAACAATGTTGCAGTTTGTCAGGCATGCTCCTGACTATAAATCAAGTCATAAAAAAATTTGTTCCTTTCAACGTCCAAACCAAATTGGGGCAAGTAAATGGGTGTCTTCCTCTCAGTCCTTGAGTAACTGTCTTAGATTTAACTGATAAAGTAATGTTACAGAGATCTAATTTCATGCATCAAAATTTCAGCAGTTTATATGGTTCCAAGAAAATTTACACACACATGCACACAAAGAGCACAAATGTGTGAGTTGATTTCCTAAAAACAAAATATGTAACGTGTTCAACTTAGGCCTCGTTTGGGAACCCTCCCTTTTAGCCAAAAAGTCAAAAAGTTACTAAATTAGCCAAAAAGTCAACAATTCATACCAAAAAGTCAAAGATTCTAAAGTCATCCCAAACATACTAGTTTTTTTTAGCTCATATTTTAGCCAAATAGCCAAAAAGTTACTAAATTAGCCTGTTCCCAAACGGGGCCTTATAATGACTTGGAAGACAGTCGTTAAAGCAAAAGAAGGCATGCAGAAGATATCAAAATCAATATGACATTAAAACACATGATTTGAAACTAAAATGTAACAAGAACAATGATTACGAATTCATGCAGGAGAAATACCTGAAATTGTCAATTAGGATGATTATTTCAAATGCCAGCAAAGGAAGGAAGACAAATTTCAAGTTTACAGCTGCAAAACCGTTGACTGTACACAAAAAAAGAAAAAGAAAAAGAAAAAAGAACACATTAAAAAGGTCTACAAACTTGACCAATTACTACCACACATTAGAAACAGATTTCCTATGGGAGGAAATGACGCTTTTATCATAAATGGGCAAAAAAGCTTACAATCTAAACCCCCCCCAAAAAAAAAGGACAACTAACTAGCTAGTGGCTACAAATTTTTTTACTATTGTGGAGTATATAAAACAAATACACTTATGCTTCAAATTTATTACAGGATGTTCCCATGCATAAACAAATACAATGAGCCCTACAAATTTAGCATAACTACACTGTGCTCCACTTGAGATGTAAATTTACATAATGCCTACTCATTTTTACACAAAAAATGCATATTTTACTCTTCATTATCGTCGTTTCCAAACATCACCTGCAATCAAACACCCATATTCCATATTAGATAATATGTACCTAAAACCAAATACACCTTCCCATCATCTCCAAAATGGGCCACCACCAACTACTACCACCAATTTATACCCCCTCCCCCATCACCAACAGAGCCAACCCACCAAAACCACCACATCTTCCTTCCCCAGCCACCATTGCCCACAACCACTAGAGGGCACCAAACACCTATGGCTGTGGCACCCCTAACCCTACATCCATTGGTGATCCCATGCTTTAGTGAAGTGGCAACAGTATCACTGAGCTTGCACCGCTCTCTCAAGCCACTGGTAGCACCAAGATCACCACTCGTACCCGCACCTCCAAAATTTTTTTTTTATCAATGCAGTGGGAGTGGGGGTTGCGGTGGAGGGAATTGAAGTGGAGGTTGCTATGGAGGCAATGGGGGTGAAGGTGGTGATGGACAAGAGAATAGACAAGGAGGGTGGTGATGGCTTACAGTGGTGGAAGGGGAAAATGGTGGCGGTTTGTTGTATGATGAATTTGTCATTTCACATTAATGCAATTTTAAATGCAAAAAATATCCAAGGATAAAAAATTAATTTCAATATCTCTGTCATCTCCATTTAGATCACCATTACAAGAGGGGAGGTTGGTGCAATTTTGTCAAACTAATGGGCTTGTTCCTTTTTTCCAAAAACTAGAGGGAGGTAAATATAATTTACCCTATCTTTTATTATGAAAAAGTTAGAAAAGAAGTTGAACTCCAGACCAACCAGTTGGGGTTAGGCACCCAGGTGCACTCATGCTATAGAGTGATAGTGACAAACAAAAGAACTAGCACACACATACAAACAACAAAATTAATAACTGTGACAAGGTGTTGATTTCCTACCATCGATGCTCTCAAGATATACACAGATGAGCAGTTCGAATGCGATAAGCAATGGTGTCGCAACAATAGCATGACATGGTGCCCACTGTGAAAAAATTGGAATCTTTATGATGCACATTCAATATAAGCTGTAAATTCTAACATCACTAAATATGTTATTGTTTACTATAAAATGTATCTCGGGAAAAGATATTACGAAGCATGAAAAATTACATGACGACCATGGGGCACAGATGGTGCAGGTAAAGAGAACCTTCCTCGTGCAACAACTGAATGAAAAAGCCAAAGTGGGAAGAAAATGACCCTGCAAACCAATGTCAACATTTATGATAATTCAGGAACTACAAATGGAAGACAATTATATTCTAACTATAATAAAAACGTTTCAGCTCCAATGTTGTCAGTGTCTCAAGCATCCAACCCACATTGTGACACTGGAACAATTATATGTTCAAGCACACAAGGAAAATCTTCCAACAAAATTTACACTTAAATTCATCAATGTTGCCACATTCACGATATTGCTAGGGTTAAAAAGTTCACAGCATCCTAATTAGTAAATTGAAAGTTCGGTGAGCCTATCCAATGAATGACTAAGTGAACAAACCTCAACATGAATATATACACACATAAAAGAAGGTTCACCTCTTTGCATGTTGCTCAACAAGAATTAATCATTAGTCACAACATAAAATTACACTAATGTTTGAGAAGGTTCATATGGAGGTACACGTGTTTGGCGCACTTTTATGGAGAAGAATATAGTCCCACATGAGGGCAAGTGTTGAGAACATACATAATAAAATCACTATTCTCTCTAACAGCTTGTACATTTACCTAAAATGGCGATCAACAAATCAATAAATGGGTGTGTCTAAAACAAGGGTGAAGAAGTCAGGTTTTATTGTTAGAGATTGGCATGGTAAGCCCATATTTGGCGCATCAAACAATTTATGAAATGGCACAATCCCAGTTGCAGAACAACAGGCAATTACAGATGGAATCTTGTAAGGGTGGAGGTTTGGAATTGATTTTGATGAGATCTTCAATCCAGTGAAGCAACGTAAGTCCATTAGGTTGTTATTTGTTGTTGTTTGTCATTTAGAATTCCACGTTGTATCAAATGGACGTGAAACTCTTTTCTAAATGGCATTCTTTATGAGGAGGTATATTTGAAGCAAACTGAAGGGTCTGAAGACCATCACTGTCTTGTTCATGTCTAACACTCCATTTGGATAGTGGGGTGAGAAAAGAAAACAAATGATTGAGAAAATAATAAAAAAAATGATCGTGTATTCTCACTATTATGTAACTTATGAAAACAAAGCATGTGAGAGACAGATATGGTTGAGTTTTTTTTTTTTTTTTTCCTTCATTGGTATTTTAAGAGGATTATAAATATTTTATAACCAATGAGTTTGTTTCTCACCAAATTTCACCACTTTGGTGAGAAATGAAATGAGCAAAATAAGAGAGTTCTCTTTCTAATCATTTCTCCTATTTCTCACTTAATTTATAAACCAAACATGATAGAGTTCTCCCTCTCATCATTTCTTATCAATTCTCACCAAATCAACCCATCCAAATGGATTGTAAATGTTAAAACAGATGTTCTTTGGTCTCAAGCAAGCACAAAGAGCTTGGTATGAGAGATTAATGAAACTACTTTTCATACACATGCTTTGTCTAAGATAGACAGACAGGGCATTCTTCAATTGTAGAGTTGGGGAGACATTGACATTGCTCAAATTTATCTGAAGGACATAGTTTTGGTTCCACACCTAACTAGCTTGCTTATTATTTTGAAGGACAAATGAAACATGAGTTTAAAATGAACATAATTGGTAAGGTAAGCTAAATTACTTCTTGGGGCTAAGTTAGACAACTAAAGGAACCGGTATTCTTGTCTCAATCGGCATATGCAAAGGAGCTTGTGAAGAAGTTTGGTTTTGAGATGCTAAAGCTGCTCAAACTTCTGTGCCGTTAAGTATCGAGCTTAGCAATGATACTAAGGGCAAGAATGTTGTTGATCCAAAGCTCTATAGGAGCATAATTAAAGTTTGTTATATCCCAAGCTCCATGGTTTTTCACTTGAAGAGAGTTGTCTTCAAGATTTTCCACGACAAAAAATAGTTGACTCTCTTTTATATCTATATATATATCTGTATCTGTGTGTAGATTCCTGTGAGTATATTGAATGTCATTATAATAAGAAATGTTGAAAACTCAATTTTAATTGGTAATCTTCCTTACCAGTTTGGCATATTCACCCCCTAACCCCAAGGAAAATTTGATCCTGATTGTTATGGACTAAACCCTGCAGAGATATCCTAGCTTACCACTGGACCAGCCCTCTTGACTCTAATAATTATAAAAATTTAAAGTGTATAAAAGAAACTTCAAAGAAGCCAGTGAGAACCATGTCAATCACTACATTTTCCTTATTGCAATGGTTCTCACAAACACCAAAAGCACATGGTTAAGACCGAAATCCATAGACACAACTTTGTACCAAGTGCACCAAGGACAATTGTATACTAAAAAGGTACAAAATAGGAACCTTCCAATGTTCTCTGCTGACAACAAACAACTATGCATAACCTTAAATATTATGAAACAGCATTACACCATACCCTTTAAATTTGACACTTCCATTTCTCTTAAACTCGATTCATTCTTAAGCAATCCTTCTCTAAACTTGAAATTTTTCATCCCAATTCAGTTATCCCATAAAAATTCAAATGAAACCCATAAATTTTTAAATTTGTTTCAGACGACTAAACTAGAAATTCCCTCAGTCAACAATTTGTGAAAACCCAATTAACCCTTTGATATAGGAAAGGGTTAAAAGCCCTACCAATGACAATTATATAATATAAAATACTAATAATTATAAAAATAAAAAAGTATAAACCTCAAGTATTGTGAAACAACATTACACACCTATGCACACAGGTATTTTCTCAACCCAATTCAATTATCTCATAGATAATTCAAATGAAACCCAAAAAATTTCAAAACTTGAGAGTGAACTAAAAATTCATTCATTCAACAATCTATGAAAAACCCAATTGAGCTCGAAGCATATAAACCCATTAAAATTTAATAAACATAGAGTTTAGAAGAGCTGATACAGACCACCAAGAGTAGTAGACGGTGTGATCGAGCTTGAGAACGAGCAAGGTTGTGAAACAGAAGAGGAAGGTGTGGGCAGCGAGGGCTTGCACAGACTTCGCGACTCTTCGCCAGTTCATTGCTTTCCTCCCAAGCATAAAACGTAAAAGGGTTTTTTGAAAACACAACTTCAAAGAAATCTGTGTATTTGTAACAGTGAGACTCGATCTTTGAATTGATGGGTTGAATTGAGGAGAGAGGTTTTAGAGTCGGAAGAAGAAGAAGAAGAAGAAGAAGAAGCTAGAGAGAGAAATAGAGGAGAGAGAGGGTGGTTTTGGTTTCATTCATTCAGAGGCGCCATTAAAGATGTAAAAAACAAAATAATCAATTACTCTCTTTCTATCTTTCCCTTTCACTTTCTTTTCTTTTTATTTTCACTTTCTTTTCTCGGATATATACAATCAAATTCTCCCCATCTCCAACTCTCTCATGGTCGCTTTCGGTTTCTCTCTCTAACGTAGATTACACTTCACGCTAATTTGGATGATTTTTGTTTTAAATACTACAGGATTTGTCAACAAGTGTCTCGATGCATTAAAGATTTTTTGAAAAACTTTATATATATCAATTGATATATTAATTAGTGTATCAATATATATTATAATATTATAATTTTAAAATTATGGACCGTATCCATTATACAAAATATAAAGATTCAAAACCTCTAAAATTATATCACATCATCTGTTAGTATACTAATTGATACATCAATCGGTATATATAGCTTTATTTTTTGACTAGTGTTATATGTACCAATTAGTATACTAGAGTGTACCAATTGATGATGTGATATAATTTAAAATATTTTTTATATTTGTAATTTGTATAATGAGTAGGGTCAATAATAATGTCATAACTAATGTTGGTACACTAATTGGTGCATGTAACACACTCTTATTTTTGTAATACTTATATACTAATTTATCCAAGTTAATTTCTAATAACCCATTTAGGTTTTGTTTGAGATGTGAGTTGCCTTTTTAGTTATTTTTGGGCTCTTTTGGGAAGAGCCAAAAGGCAAAAGTCAACTTTTAATTTATTTTATGTCACATCATCTCTCATATTTTTTATATATTTTTTCAAAAAAATTTTTAAAAGTCTGTTTTTAACCATCTTTCAAAAAAAATATTTTTTTTGACTTTTGTGAGAAAAAAATATAATGATTATGATTTGAATATGACAACTTTTAACCTAGAACTAAAAAACCAATTTTATCTTTTTGTGACTAAAATAATCTCAATTTAACCCAAACTCACATGCCAAATGGGCACTTCCATACGACCAAAAACCTAAACTCTAGATTTAGCACCAAAAAATGGTAACTAATAAATCTATATTTTAGGAAAAAAATCACCCCAATTTCAATACTTACCCCATTTGAATTAGAATTTATATATTAGGAGAAAATCATAAAATCTAATGAGTATTCTATTTAAATTCTTACTCTTTTAAAATTATGAAAGCTAATAAATATTCTACTTTCACACTTTTTTATTATCTGAAAATTTTAAAATAACGCAACAAAAAATTTAAACAAAAATTAAAATATGATATAAATGTTCACAGTAAATAATAAGTATATACAACTAACCTTTGAAAAAATAAAACACATATCAAAATAGAATGTGAATATTCACAATAAATAACAAATATATAACTAACATTCAAAAAATAAAACTTATACCATTTGTCAACTACATATTTTAGCTAAAAAGTTAAAAAGTCACTATAAGTTATCATATCACTCTCTCTATTTTTCTGCACATCTTTTTGTGAAAAGTCAAAAAGTTACTAAAATAACTTGTTTCCAAACGAGATGTGAATGTTCACAGTTTACAATTAACATACAACTACCGTTAAAAAAACTAAACTCATATCAATGTGAACATTCATACTACAACATAAAAACATAAAGGGTAATAACACTGACACTCTCTGAGATTTATGTTTATTACAGTTCCCCCTTACCTTTTGGAAATTACGTCTCTCTCCTGAGGTTTAAAGTTTCATTACAAATTTCTCCCCTCAGCAATTTAATTTTTTTAAATACAAATTTTTCCCTCATTGGATAAATTACATTGACACCCCTCACATTTTAGAAATTACAATCCCATCCCTAAGGTTTAAAGTAACATTAACAATTGTCCCATCGGTTAGTATTAGTTGGAAAAAAAAATCATTAAAAAAAAAATTTGTTTTAAATTTTTGTTTAAAAACCAAAGCAAACTCATTTTTTGAATTTACTTTTTCTTCTCAAATTTACAAACTTAGACAACCATTTATAAACAAAAAAAATTATCAAATAAGTTTTTATGACAATTTTTAAAATTTTTGTAAATATAAATTGAAAACTGAAAATGAAATAGTTACCAAATAGGTCTGAGATGGTAAAAATGTCATAAAATTAACAAATAATTAAATAAGTTACTAACGTAAGAAATGACTTATCAAAAGATTCTTAGGCTATGTATGATTTGATTTTTAGAATTTTTTTTTTAAATTAAAAATTAATTTGGTTAAGAAATAAAAAATAAAAAATAATTATCATTTACGGGTAAAAAATAATTATCATTTTAACTTTTGGGCATGTTATATACATACGTATGTCTGTTTTAATTTAATTTGTAAAAAATTATTTATAACCACTCGAAAGATAAAAATTATATAAAAATGAAATTTTTTTTTTTTCTTAACCAGATTAATTTTTAATTTTTAAAAAGATTTTTTAAAAATCAAACCATACATAGCCTAAGAATCTTTTGATAAGTTATTTCTTACGTTGGTAACTAATTTAATTATTTGTTAATTTTATGAGATTTTTACCACCTATTTGGTAATCATTTCGTTTTTAATTTTCAATTTATATTTACAAAAATTTTAAAAACTGTCATAAAAACTTGTTTGAAAATTTGTTTGGTTTATAAATGGTTGTCTTAGCTTGTAAATTTGAGGAAAAAACATAAATTCAAAAAATGAGTTTATGTTAGTTTTTAAACAGAAATTTAAAAATTTTACTAACAATTTTTTTTTTCAAATAATTTTTCTTCCAATTAATTTTTTTTTTCAATGAATTTTTTTTCCAACTAATACTAACCAAGAGGGCAATTGGTAATGCTACTTTAAACCTTAGGGAGGGGATTGTAATTTCTAAAATGTGAGGGGTGTCGATGTAATTTACCTAGTGAAGGCAAAATTGGTATTTAAAAAAATTAAATTGCTGAGGGGGAAATCAGTAATGAAATTTTAAACCTCAGGGGGGAAAAGTAATTTTCAAAAAGTGAGGGGGGAGATTGGAATAAACATAAATCTTAGGAGGTGTTAGTGTAATTTACCCAATAAAACAAAATTGAAAAAAAGTGAAAATTAACTATTTTAATTGTTCAGTTATAACAAAAAATGATTGTTTAACTAACAAATACAGTAACAAAAACGACAAACATACAACTAACATTCAAAAAAATAACATTTATACCAAAATATAATTTAAATGTTCACAGTTTACAATTAGCATACAACTAGCCTTAAAAAAACTAAACTCATACTAATATGCACATTCACACTACAACGTAAAAACACGAAACAAAATTGAAAAAAAGTGAAAATCTACTATTTCGATTGTTCAATGGCAATATATAAAATTATCAAATAGTTCATATATATTAACACACCTTATTTGAAAAATCTATATATAATCAACTCCAACATAATACAAGTGAATAAACTACACAATATCGATGACTACACAAACCGACGAAGCTACTACGATTTATGTATAACAATGGAAAAAAAACGATTGTTCATCGCCGATTTACCATCACTTTATTACGAGTCCATTATCATCTCTATAATTGGTTTACATGTACAATTAACCTTCTCTTCCAAATGTTATTCCATGGCAAGATCTTATTGTAAAATAATGGTGAAAGAAATTTTTTGATAAAGTGAGTCCCTCACGTTGAGGCAAATAAAACACTAAGAACAATAATTTTATATATGTATATACAATATTTTATATATATCATAAATAAAATGTGTATAATAAATGATTTTATCTCTCCTAGATATGTGATATAATATATATATAATATATATTATAATAAGTCTATAAGGGTAAAATAGTCCACATTCTGGACTCGAGTTTTATGATTTCTGAATGTTGTTCATGTCTTTTTCCCCTTATTCTTGCTTGAGTTTGGCTATTGGGTTATAATAGTTGTGTTTGAAACAGGTTGGTTGTTTGGTTTTCAAACCCTATGTTGCCTGGATTTTTGCTTTTCCGCTCGAGCAGCACTTCTTGCGCTCGAGTAGGCTTTGTGAACTCTCAGTAACTTTGCAAGTCTGCAAAGCTACTAGGAGAGTGTGTTCTACGCTCGAGCGGCGTTTCTTATTCTCGAACGGGTGAGCGCTCGAGCGATGTTCATCTATATTCAAAACTACTGGATGTGTGTATTCTGCGCTCGAGCTTCATTTCCTGCGCTTGAACGGAACAAATTGTTGTGCCTGACGCTCGAGCGGACTGTGCATATATCAGTTCACAGCAGTTTCTTTTTTTATCACTTTTTCATCTCTTTCTCTCTCAAAACCCTAGATTGGCACTCTCTCTGTACATTTTAACCTAGATCCATTGGGTTTTCTACTTTAGCGCCTTTGAGAAAAAGTTAGAACATTCCAAGAGCTTCGTTTTGATCTGATTGAAACTTGGTTTCAGCGTTGTTGAAGGTTCCACCTTGCTTTGTTCGTCTCCTAACTTTAAGGTAGGGACTTTCCACTTTTTTGTATGAGTTTTAACTTAGTTATTCGTCGTTGTGTAAGAAATATTGGAACTTATGGTGATTTTGAACAAACTGAGAGTTTTGGTTTAAAATCAAAAGAGGAATTTTCAAATGAATGTAATGGAAATGGTTATAGGAGTAATTATGAGCTTGTGTCGGGTTAGAATGGTGTATTTTGGTGTTTAAGGTGAAATCGGAAAAAATAGGAATTTTGCCCTAAACGACTCAAATAATTATTTTGTATAAATAATGAAATTGATATTGAAAGTATGAAATTGGGAGGTTGTTTACATGAATGGTGTAGTCGGATATGTATTATCTCTCACCTATGGAAGTTTGGATAATTTATCCCTTGTAAAGATTGTATATCTGTTTTGGGCTATCGATGGAGGATAGCCATGCTTGTTGTAGAAATTGCACGAAGATTAGGTGAATTGAAACTAATTTCTTAGCCATTATCATTGAATATGATTATGATGTGTATACATTGCATATGTATGATGTTTGGGAAGAGAAAGAGAATGTACTCCATGTTTAGGAAAAGAAAGGGGATTGACTCTATTAAACTAAGTTGGCCTATGTGTCTAAGGTGAAAGTCCCGAAAACCATGCGTATATAGGGGGCTGATTCCCGCGGACGAAATTTTCGTAAAATGGCAAGTGAACGTATTTGTATGATAATAATATTAGTTGGAGACCTGTGGGGTGTATCCTTTATTTGATTAATTAAGCGAAGTGGGCATAACTAGTGAACTGGGAATAAAATTGTCACGACCCAAACCCGCCCCTATAGGTTTAGTATCGAGACCGGCCAGTAATCCGAGATTACCGAAGGCCTACTTAACAGTAACAAAAATAATACAGAGTAAAGGGGCTGGCGGAAGCCAAAACAGTAAATAAAAGATGTCCAATGAGCTGTGACAGTCTGAATGCGAAAAGACTTTTATAAATAACCCACATTTATAACCAAAACATATGTACATGCGATATATATATACAAACAACCATGTCAGGGACCAAATCCCTAACTAAAACTGTAAAGTCAAGTCTTAAACATTTATTACAAAACAGAAACAAAAGGGTGAATCTGAACACCCAAAAACAGCCGTGGCTTGAATACACTTGGAATCTCGAGGTGAGACACAATGGTTGGCTTTGACAAAACAAGAGCTAACCCGACGCTCCTAACTCCGGTCCGGTGCCTGGACACCTACATATATATATAAACAGTGAATAACAGCAGTGTAAAGAGGTTAAGAATGAATGTGTAATAGCCCGACCCTCGTACATGAATCTGGTATCTTTTCAGTTCTTTATTCTGTGTTTTTGAAGGCATATTATGACATCCTATGTGAAATTACATGGAATTAAACGGAACTTAGAGAAAATGGATTTCTATCTGTTGGTTTGAAACATTATCTGTTGCAATTAACTTATTTGGATCTGAAATTGGGTGCCTTAGAGGCTTAATTTTCAGAAAATGATTTGATATTTAGAATCTGCATAATTTTTAAGCTCTAATGGGATTTTCTGTGAAATTTCAATTTCGGATGCTTAAACGATTGAATTTCATCTTATTCTCTTTTCTTAACAAATGGATGTATATCAACCTTGAGATCTTTTGGGGGCTTAAAAATATCTCTTGTAAGTCACTTAGAAGAGGGGAAAATGTGGGAGCTGGAGAGAAACTCTCCAAGAGAAGAGTTTGGGAAATTTGTGAAGAATTACTTAGATCAAGCTCAAAGTATGGAAATTTCTTGACCTTGTCTCACTCTCTCTTAATCTTGGTTGGAATTCTTTTTTGTTTTGGGAAGTTAGAAGTAAGGGTTTTATGAGATAATCCATGTTGCTAAATCAAATTGAGCTATAGAAGGAAATCTATCTCTTATTTCTTTGTTTTATCATGAGAATATTCAATTATGTGTTTGGATTGGAAGCTTAGGCAGCTCTTTATGCATGTGTTTTGTAAACCTCAAAACATGGGAAGTTGGGAAGATCATGGTTGGTTTGATTATGAAATTTAAATGATGTTGAACTAAATTTTGTTGGAAGATCTAATTTATATGGAATTATCATGTGTTTGAATGATTTTGGAACTATTGTAACTCTTGTTCATGCTCATAAAGAGAGATTGAAGTTTTGGATACCAGGTTGAAACCCAAATTCGAAGTTCAGAATTTCGTAATTTTGCTTGGTCCGCTCGAGCGTAGGAAAGTCCGCTCGAGCGGGAAAATCAACCTTCCAGCAGTTTGGTGGATTTTACAGTCCGCTCGAGCGGCCAAAGTGGCGCTCGAGCGGGGAGGCTTAATTTCAGAAAACGAAATATATTGTTCAGCTTTGCGTGCTTGACTCTTTAGAATATTTTCTGATGCTTTTAAGGTGATTATAAATTCATATGAAGTGTAATGACTCAGGGAATGGTTTCTCAATGATTTAAATGAAAAGAGAATTAATTTACAAGTTATGATTGTGTGCAGGGCACACTCCGGAAGGAACTAACACGCCATCACAACACTGTGAGTAATAGTACACAATTTGTACATTTTACTTACTGTTAATGACTGTGGTACTAACGCTTTATCCTTCGTAAGTGAACACACTAGCCTTATGCCAGTTGGCAATCAGTGTGAATGTTGAAAGAGCTGCATACATCGGTATGACTATGGAATCATTCTGTTCTGTCTGTGGTGCATATTAATTTTCTGTCACCTATACGTAAATGATATCGTTTTTTAATGAATAAACGGGACTTATAGTGGAATGGCATGTATACCTCTGTTAATAATATGTTCGCTCTTGACTCTCGTTAACGTTCATGTTCTGCTATTTACAAGACCACTATTCAGATAGTTAAAATGCACATTCTATTATCCGCAAGCTATTAGCACCTTGTGAAATGTATTTGAATTAGGCTAACTCATCGGAATGATAAAAAGAAACCGTGTGCCTCTGTATGACTGTAAGACTAGTCTGTTTAATGACATCTGTGGTTAGTCCATTGTAGTATTCGCTTTGTTATATTGAGACATGATGAGACTGATTAATTTTTGGTATGGAGCAAAGTGCTGTACGGAACTAAGTGCTACACTTTAGTGGGAGTCACCTCTAGAATCCGTACGAGCCACCTCTGGAATCCATACATATATTTCTAGGCTGATAAGCCGTTCTGATACGGGCCGTAGAAGGTCGTTTCCGCCGCAAAAGTTTTGAAGTAAGGTTGTTCGGACCGAAAGTCGTTACGAAAAGGTCGTTACAAATTTGAAAGGCCGTTCTAATAATTCTGGGCCAACAGGCTGTTATGTTATAACTGAAATATTAGGCCAAAGGCCGTTCTGAAAGTAAAAATTATATATCGGACTAATTTCTGAATCTCATTATTGTGAATGCACTGTTATGTATTGTAGTTGGTTACTAAACTGCTTAAGTATTATTATTCACAGAGCTTGTCTCATTCCGTAATTTTGTCTGATTCTATAGGCAATCAGCGTGGTCAGCACTAGCATCATTATCATTTAGCTTGGGTCAACCTAAGGACAGCTAGGCACTTGGAGAAGTCTTTGCATGTTAGGGCAGTTTTATGAGACCTTGTCCTTCTATATTAATGTTTTGTTGGTCAAAGTTGTTGTATGTAATATTTTGTTGTATGCCCAATCTTTGGACTGGACTGTAAATGTGTATACTTAACTTCAGGCACGTGCTCATTCTATGTTTGATCCCAAGTTTGGGTCCTAGCATATTTGTAATAGCTCAATGGATGTGTTTGCATGTTGTTTTATTACTTTAACGCTTCCATTCAGGCCCCGAAAATTATTTATAACAGGTAATTTTGTCCGTTTCTGATTAGGTCACGCCCAGAACTTATAGGGGCGGGTTAGGGGTGTGACAGAATGTCCTTTCAGTATTGAAACAGTCATGTCAATCACTTAGAAACCATAGTAGTCATATGTAGTACATCCCATAGCAAAACAGTACAGTAGGTCTTAACAGACCGAACATTCAATTGATGGCCATTATAACAGTAAACAGTAATGGTTCCGAACATGGGAACCGACAGAGATCTACGTGACGATGGCGATAAAGACAAAGATGTGAAATTGCTATGGATGCCACGAATACAATTTACAAATAGGACAAACATTCATTCATTGAACAATAACGTTTCAGTAAGCAAAATAGTTAATCATTTAGAAAATATTCATAATTGAACATATCTTTACAACATTGTTACTCACAGAGCACTGGGCTATAGACAAGTTAACGAGCGTCCTCGGATGGCAACCCTACAGTTACAGAATGAACACACACTAAGTTACATGTTCGGGATAACAACTTAGCCCATAACTTGACTTGGTGTGGTTCTATATCGATATCCTCATTAAGATGCCTTAAACTAGGCTTAGGAATGCCTAGGATGGAATGAGGATGCAAAGATGTACTTTAAAACACTTTTCAAAATTTTCAGAAAACAGGGGTCTCGTTCGAGCGTGGATTTCTTCGCTCGAGCAAGCTTGTCAAAACAGTGGGGTCGCTCGAGTGTGGACTTCCTCACTCGAGCGGTCTGTAAAAACGCAAAAAGTGCTAGATGCTAAAAATCCCGCTCGATGTTCGCTCGAGCGTGAGACACATCCTTCGCTCAAGCGTAGGTCTCGTTGCTCGAGCGTGCGTCTGCGTGCACCAAAAATCTGAGAGCTTGCAATCTACGCTCAAGCTAGCATTCCTTCGCTCGAGCGGAGATCTGAACAAAAGACGATTGCTCGAGCATGGAAGCCAAAATCTGGAATTTTCAGATTTGTCTCCCAAGCTCAAACCAAGCATTTAACACCTAAAAACTCAACTTTTTGGGCCCATTTTCTGGAAAACACTTGGAAACCAACAATATAACATGTTTTGAAGATCAATTTGTTAAATCAAAGCCCAAGGGTGAGTCAATTGAACACCATTTCAAAGAAGTTTTCATGAATTATGTAAAAACATAACATGCATGAACTCGCATGAACTCCAGTGCTCTAAAACTTGATCAAATGCAAGATTAGGCTCAAAACTATGG
The DNA here is from genome assembly GCA_025200525.1 of Camellia lanceoleosa. Lineage (NCBI taxonomy): Eukaryota > Viridiplantae > Streptophyta > Magnoliopsida > Ericales > Theaceae > Camellia > Camellia lanceoleosa. The sequence continues at coordinate 12,987,575 of CM045772.1, forward strand.
TGAATTCATGGACTATAACATAAACATGAACATGCATGTGGAAATTCATGAAGAACAACCTCAAAATTCAAGAATATGTACATGCATGTACGGATTAAGCCTCAATTCAACACTTTAAACTAATATTTGACTCTAACCTCCATTAATCCCATGAACCATGCAAGAATAACTCAAATGTACAAATAAGAGGATGAAATCTCTACCTTAGGTCTTGAATTCAAAATATACAAACTCAATTTTGCAAATTTCCTTCAAATCTTCTAGGTTTCCAAGCAAAACTCTTGATGAAACCAATTTCTCCTACTCTCCCTCTCTCTCTCGGTTGGGTCTAAGAAAATGGCTGAATAAGGTGCATCAAATGATATGAATTGAGTTCCAAACAATGGTACAAAAAGTGGCCCACTAATGGCATTATGGTAATAACACAATCTAATGTAATTTAATGTTAATTAATCTAATTTAATCATTCCAAATCAGATTTTAATTAAACCTACTATAAAATCCCATAAATTCTAATTAGCATAAAATACCAATCAATTTCTGAATCGGTCACCAATAAGGCTTTCAATTCGCAATTCAAAGATAAAACATGAACAGATCATTTAATGACTAACAGATAGAAATGCAATTAAACAACATACTCATGCATTCAGTTCAGAATTTCAGTCTATTCAATTACTTGTCATGCTCAATCAGAGATTAGCACTAATCAGAGGTGAGGGTTGTCACAAAAATGAATTAAGATGTAAGTTTGGTATAACTTAGTTTTGTAGAAGAGTTGTGAAAGATTCTATTATTGAGCATTGAACTTGTGCATTTTATTTATATTTTTGTTAAATCTCATGTATTGTGCTAGATTGTTTATATTGGATTTTGGCTCACCTTATTTGGAAAAAATCATTTTCAGGTATTGGTGATATGCCTCCGCCAAGGTAGCAGCTTGAAGGGATTTGGAATAAAAGTTTCCATTTTTGTTGTGTCTATTTTTGTATAGCCAAGGGTTTTAAATTGTGTTAGGCTAGACTCATTTTTGTTGTAACTAAGTAGCGACTTGGAAAGATGTAAGCCATTACGGTAAATGATTATCTGTATAACTTTTATTCCTTCTTGTCTTTCATGTATATCAACTCTGAGGAATGAAGGTGTGTTAATTTAATTATATTTCCGCTCATGAGGTGGGTTTGTTGTATTTATTTTGGGGCGTTACATAATACTTCTAATATGGGAAAAATGATCTATTGGAATATAAGTTCAAATGTATGGGACTAGGAGAAATACAAAATTATTTCGTGGATTTATTGGCCTAGAAATCCTCTAAATGAGATTTATAAATAAATTTCTCTTTTTTTTTTTTTTTTATATCATAAAAATGAATGCCCTTTATATTTTTAACGGTAAATTACACTAACACCCACAGAGGTTTCTGTTTAATACAGATCCTCTCACATTTGAAAAATTGCGTTCTTCTCCCTGAGGTTTGTAATCTCATTACAAATTGCTCATTGGATTATTGATATCATGCTCCAAAATTTTCTAAATGGCTATATTGTCATTTTTTCTACAATTTCTTCTTTCTATCATCATGATTACATTATTCAACTTTCCATCATTAAATTCTATCTGAATATATTTTGATTGAGTAATGATATACAAACATAAATTTTATATAGATCTTTTAAATGCAATGATATAAGTTAATAGTGACTTTTCTCTTTAAATTAAAATACCCATAAACATAATTTATATTTACAATAATATCACTATCACAATATTTTTATGATATTTTTTGTATAAATTTTTATATATGAATATAATTTTTCATTTTTATTTCCACCATTATATCTAGATTAGATCAATTTAATTTAGATATATTTAAAAAGTATAAAATTTGTACAAAAAAATTTGAAAAAAATACATTGAATATAACAAAATAAGTTAATGTATTGGATTTTTGTATTTTTTTTTATAATTTTTATTTTTTAAAATTTATAAAATATTAAAAAATTCAGTAAAAATACAAAAAAATACAATTTTTTATTTTTTATTTTTTGGCTGTGTTAAACCAAAGAAGATAATTTTTTATTTCTTTTGAAATGACATGAACTAAATATTTACATTTTTTTATTATTTTATATGTATAAAGGCTAAGGGAGAAATATGCCATTTTAATCTGATAGTAAGGTAAGTGTAATATTTCAAATGTAAGGAGGGGATCTGTACTAAACAGAAACCTCAGGAGGTGTCAGTGTAATTTACCCCCCTTTTTTTTTTTAAATGACTTTACTTTAATAATTAGAGACCAGAAATGATGTTACATGATTGAATGGATTATATTATGTTAAAGACTCCAAAAATTCTTTAATTCTAGAGACCCCAAAAATTAAAATAGCATTTACTCCAATTCAAAAATGCTAAAGACTCCAAAAATTCTACCAAAAATTTTACCAAATGTCTCACATGGGTGTGAGACCCATATGAAACCCACATTATGTGGATTCCACACCCATGTGAGACATTTGGTAGAATTTTTAGGGTCTCTAATATTACTCTTTCAATTTTCTATGGTAATGGGGGTAGTTAATATAATTTAATGCATCCTTAACAAGTGTCCATAGGGGCACTTGTTAATAATGATACAAAATTATTCAAAAAAAAAAACTCATATACCCCTACAAGAATTTTGTTCAAATTTAAGTTCTACTCTCTCCAAAACTAGCTATTCGAGTGACAACACACAACATTGATAGGATGAGTCTTCCAACCTTGGATAAATCATATCTAGTATTAGGAGTTTGTGTTCAAATCTTCATTTATGTGTGAGTTCGCAACTCACCATTACATGATTGAATAGGTTATATTATGTAGTATCACTTAAGGGTGACCTCTAAAACCTCAGCTTTCTTAGAATCTAACTCCAAATGTGTAATGAGTTTATATGATTTAATAAATATTTAGAACCATTAAATGGCTTTATATGATATATATGGATTAAGATAAGTGTGGTTGACTTCATTTGACTCTCAAACCAAAGGAAGAAAAATATCTTTGAATATCTTGAAATAAGGTGATTTCTTCATGGGTTATGGCATGTAAATGGAAGGAATGAAAGAGAAATCATGTTGTATTTTTGATCCATGGAGCATCTATAAATATGTTTGGCATCATATCATGAATTTATGCTTTAAATCATAGTTTTCTTGCATGATTTCATACTTGAGAAAAAAACTCATGATTTTTGACAAAATGCTTTTTTTGAGTTTGAGTTATGGTTTAATCTTTTGGAAATTCATATGGGTGTGGTTTTAAGGTTTAAATCAAGTGTTTTCCTAATGGTATGTTTCAAAATGATAATGTTATGATATGATTCAAATGTCACTTTTTTTTTCTTTTTTCTTTTTTTTTTTTAAAGGAGGGGAGGTCACCTTTTTTGATTAGGTCTTTTATGACTTTTGGTTTTGAGTGTTAGCTATTAAGATATGCCTATATTAATGTGCCAATTGTTATAAAACTAAAGAAATAAAGAAGAAATAGTCATAATAGAAGAGAAAATAAAGAGTTTTTTTTTTCTTCTATATATTCATTATCATGCAAACTCACCTATTTATAGATAACAAAACTCTCACTATTCACCACACCATGTGGTTACCACACTACCTACATGGTAAAGCTTTTCCTTATTTACACTTTGGCTTAAAACTCATTAGAATTTCGATTATATCTTTTTTGATGGTTATCTAAATATTTCATAACACTCCCTCTTTGATAACCATATACTTAGAATATGCCTTGTTAAAACCTTACCAAGAAAAATCCAGTTGGAAAAGATCTTTGATGAAGGAAAAAGAGTACAATATTTTTCTATGTTATTTGTTTAGATTGTTTCATTAAAACCTTACTAAGGAAAATCCAGTGGGAAAAAAACCTTAGACGAAGGAAAAAGAGTGCAATCTATAAATCTACTAAAATTGATGACACTTCTTCAATGCTGCATAATAGGTATTTATGTGGATGCATCTCAATATTATGCACCAGTTTCTTAAATGTTGCAGTCAGTAATGCTTTAGTAAATAGATCTGTCAGATTATCACTCGAGCATATCTGTTGAACATTAATATCACCATTCTTCTGGAGCTCATGTGTGTAAAAGAATTTTGGTGAAATGTGTTTAGTCTTGTCACCTTTGATATAGTCTTCTTTAATCTGTGTGATACATGCAACATTATTTTCATATAATATGGTTGGACTGTCTTTTGTTGAAAACAATCCACATTTTTCTTGAATGCGATGGATCATGGATTTAAGCCAAATATATTCTTGGCTTGCTTCATGAATTACAAGTATTTCTGAGCGATTTAAAAAAGTAGCAGTGAATGTTTGTTTCACTGATCACCAAGATATAGCAGTATATCCATAGGTAAAAACATATCATGTTTGTGATTTGGCTTTATGTGAATTAGAAAGATATCCAACATTTGCATATCCGATTAATCGCGGCTTAGATTTATTTGAATAAAATAAATCCATATCAGTTATTCCACGAAGATAACATAACATTTACTTTACTTCATTCCAATGCCTTCGAGTTGGTGTGGAATTATATCTTGCTAATAAATTGATAGCGAATGCAATATCAGGCCTGGTGTAATTTGCAAGATACGTGAGAGCACCAATTATACTAAGATATGGTACTTCAGGACCAAGAAGTTTTTCATTATCTTCTCGAGGTCGAAATAGATCATTTTTCACATCAAGATCTAACAACTATAGGAGTACTCAACGAATGAGTTTTATCCATATAAAAGTTCTTTAAGACTTTTTCTATATATGTTGACTGATGTACAAGAATCCCATTTGGCAAATATTCGATCTGCAGGCCGAGACAAAATTTTATTTCGCCAAGATCCTTCATTTCAAATTCTTTTTTTAAATATTCTGTAATTTTTGTAAGCTCTTTTAGAGTTCCTACAAAATTCAAATCATCAACATATACTGCAACACTTACAAATTCGGATTCTGATTTCTTAATAAAAATACATAGACAAATCAAATCATTTACATATCCTTCTTTCAATAGATATACACTGAGCCGATTATATCACATGCGTCCGAATTGTTTCAACTCGTATAGAGATCTTTGTAGTTTGATTGAATAAACACTTTTGGGTTTTGAATTAGATGCTTCTGGCATTTTAATTCCTTCAAGGGGTTTCATATATATATATATATATATCACTATCTAATTATTCATATAAATATGTTATAACTACATCTATTAGATGCATATCTAAATTTTCTCTGCTTACCAAGCTTAAAAATCTGAAATTGCATCCATTACAGGTGAATATATTTCATCATAATCAATAGCAGGTCTTTGCAAGAAACCTTGTGCAACAAGTCGTGCTTTATATCTTACAATTTCATTTTATTCATTACTTTTTCGAACAAACACCTATTTATATCCCATAGGTTGTATCCTTTCAAGGTATTGGACTACAGGACCCAATACTTCACATTTTGTAAGCGAGTTTAAATCTGTTTGTATTGTTTTTTTCTACATTGGCCAATCATTTCTCTGTCGACATTCCTCGACAGCTTGTGGTTCATTGTCATTATCACTTTTGATAATGTTTTTAGCATTATTTCTAATAATGTCAATAGCAACTTTAAATGAAAATATGTTGTCGACAACAATTTGATTTCTATCCCAAACTTCTCCTATACTCATATAATGTATTGAGATCTCATTGTTTTCAAGTACCTTTTCCACTTCAAGGAACTCTTCAGGAGATTTCTCTTTTGGAGGTTCTTCTTATGGAGGTTCGTAAGTAGTAGATTTTGATAGACTTATTATAGTTCGTTTTGTGGTTCTAACCTCTTCAAGGGTGTTTCATTTATAGGTATGATCTCTTTAGGAGATCTATTTATACTTTTTTCTAGAGTACCAACTGTTTGTTTTTTAGCTTTCTTTTTTCAAGGAATTTTGTCTTTTGCACTGATGGGTCTCCCACGCTTCTGGCATGTTGTAGGCTCATTTGCTACTATACCCACTAATTTTATGACAAGAACATCAATTCTTGTTGGAGAATTAGTGGTTGGTATGTAAGATTTCGTCACATTTTTTTGTGTCAGTAAATGCATCCGGTAACTGATTTGCAATACTTTGCAAATGAATGATCCTTTGAACTTCTAGTTCACATTGATTAATATGAGGATCAAGATGAGATAACGTCAAAATATTCCAAGTGATTTTCTGTCGAGCTTCAGGCTGTGACTTGTCTCTCCTTAATGATGGGAAAATTGTTTCATCAAAATGACAATCCTCAAATTGTGCCTTAAGCACATCACCAATCAAAGGTTCTAGATATCCAATGATTAATGGAGAATTAAAACCAATGTAAATTCTAAGCCTACGTTGTGGACCTAACTTAGTGCGCTGTGGAGGTGCAATGGGAACATAAACTGCGCAACCAAACACTCTAAAGTGACAAACATTTGGAGGTTAACCAAATATAAGTTGTAATGGCGAGTACTCATGATATGCAGTTGGTCTGACATGAACCAAAGATGTTACATGCAATATAGCATGACCCTAAGCTGAAATAGGTAATTTGCTTTTCATAAACAAAGGCTGAGCAATCAACTGAAATCTCTTAATAAAAGATTCAGCTAAATCATTTTGGGTATGAGTGTGTGCAACATGGTGTTCAATATCAATGCCAATGAACATGCAATAATTATCAAATGCTCGAGATGAATATTCACTGGCATTATCAAGACGAGTTACCTTGATAGGATGGTCTGGAAAATGTGCTCGCAATCTAATTATTTGAGTAAGGAGTCTGACAAATGCAACATTACTTGTAGAAAGTAAACAAATATGTGACCATCTAGTTGATGCATTTATTAAAACCATAAAATAACGAAATGGTCCACAAGAAGGGTGTATGAGTCCACATATATCCTTTTAAATTCTTTGCAAAAAGGATGGAGATTCAACAATTATTTTTGTGTGTGATGGTTTGATAATGAAGCTCCTTTGTAAACAGGAAGAATATGGATAATCACTTGGTAAAAGAATATTATGGTTCTTTAATGGATGTCCATGTGAAATTTCAATTATTTGACGCATCATTATTGATCCCAGATGCCCGAGTCGGTTATGCCATAGCATAAACGTTTTTGGGTCAAAGCATTTCTAGTCCACGACAATATGTAACTCAATCATTTTTATTGTCGTATAATATAATCTAGATGAAAATGCAGGAAGTTTTTCTAGTACTAGCTTTTAGCTAGAATTAGTTGAAGTGATCAATAAATACTCTTCTTGACGTTTATTTCTAGTTTCAATACGATAACCATTACGACGTATATCTTTGAAACTTAACAGATTTCTTATGAATCTGGTAGAATACAAAGTTTCATCAATACAAATTTTTGTTCAATTTGGCAACATATAATGGCTGTTCCAAAGCCCTCAATTAGGTTTGTAGAACTTGAAATTGTATTGACATTAACTTTTCCCATGACTAATTGTATAAAATATTTTGCATCAATGAAAGCCATGCCTATAAAAAATTGAAATTCATTATTCTCAAAACAGGATAAATACAAGCTGTCAAACGAAAAAATACAAACTCTAAAGGTCTCACTAAAACAAGAAAATAAACACTCCAAAATAGGAAAATACAATTTTCAAAATTGTAAAACAAGACAATACAAAGCATAACCCAAAAATATGATATCTAGAAAATTAAGTTAATTAGTGTGAACATTTCCATCACCAATTAAGGCCTTGTTTGGGAAGCGGCCGGTTTAGCCAAAAAGTCAAAAAGTTACTAAAAAAGCCAAAAAGTCAACAATTCATACCAAAATGTCAAAGATTCTCTTTTCTCTCTACTTTTTGCATATCTTTTTGTAAAAAGCCAAAAAGTCATCACAAACATACTAGTTTTTTTTAGCTCATATTTTAGCCAAATAGCCAAAAAGTTACTAAATTAGCCTGTTCCCAAACAAGGCCTAAATGATAAATTTTCCCTTCAAAATCTTCAAAGAAATCAGAAACATCAAGATGATTAATATCAATGGGTTTATAATGATTTGTGAAATGCATCTCAATTCCTTTTCCTTTTTCTTTTATCAAGGCTTGATAAAAATCTACTAAATGTTTAGGAGTACGATAGGTACGGGACCAATGCCCTGTCATGCCACATCTGTAACAAGCATTTTCATGATTCTTGGGAGGTTTATTCTGCAAACCTTTTCCCTTTTCTTGTGATGTTCCAGAATTATTCTAGTTTTGGTGGAATGACATGTTATTTTTCTGAACATATCCTCCACGAATTTGGTAATTATTTCTACTTCGGTCACGTCCAAAACCATGACCTCTCCCTCGTCCACGACTATGAAATGCAACTTTATTCACTTCATGGAATGGAGCAGAACTGGTTGGACGGGATAAATGATTTTTCAATAACAATTGATTAGTTTGTTCAGCCATAAAAATGCATAAAATCAGTTCAGAGTACCTTGAAAAATGACGCTATTTATATTACTGTTGCAAAAGCACATTATTAGCGTGAAATGTAGAGAATGTTTTTTCAAGCATATCTTCTTCAATAATTTTTTTCCGCATAATTTTAATCGAGAGATTATTTTAAATAAAGTAGAATTGTACTCACTAACTGATTTATAATTTTGCAACATCAGGTGCAACCAATCATAACGAGCTTTTGGGAGGATTACGGTTTTCTGGTGCTCGTATCTCTGCTTCAAATTATTCCACAGAAGTAGTGGATCTTTTACCGTGAGATACTCAATTTTCAATTCTTCTTGGAGATGATGGCGAATGAATATCATTGTCTTTGAGCAATCCTGCAAGGATACTTCATTTTCATGTTTTATGGTATCTCCAAGATTTATTGCCTTTAGGTGAATCTCAACATCAAGAATCCAAGATAAATATACTTTTCCAAAAATGTGAAGAGCTGAGAATACTAATTTTGAAATATTTGACAAATTTAACAAAAATAATATATTTAGTATCATGTATATATATTATGGAAATATAAAATTAGCTTTAGAATTTATTTATACTTGCTACAACAACCCAGTAGCTTTGTCTTCTCAGCTGACTAGAACCTTGTGTCGATAACGTGTTATAAAACTAAAGAAAATAAAGAAGAAAGAGCCACAATGGAAGAGGAAATAAAGAGTTTTTTTTCTCTATATAATACAAACTCACATATTTATAGATGATAAAACTCTCACTATTATTAATTTTTTTTTTATTCTTTCATGAATTTTATTTGTTTTAGTGGGAAATCATACCCTTACGTATTAATCTATTTAAATATAGATACAATTATTCATAAATTGTGGATAATGAAGAAACAGTTGTGATTGGGAGTTCTAAAGAAGCTACTCTAATAGCAGCTCCAATGAGTTGGCATGGAGTTAAAAAAAGAAAAAAAATGAACATATATCACATCAGCAGTGGATGAGACTCACTGTCAGGTTATTAGAGTTGGCTTTAGAGCTCAAGAATTAGAACTCTAAAACATTTTTCATGAAAAAAATTAGTGATAAATCTTATTACATGTACATATGTCTCATTTAATCTTATGTGTTATTTATTTATTTATGTAACCTAAAAAGTCCAATTTTGAAGCTTAAGTCTTTGTTATAATTTTTTTTAAAAAGGTTTGGACATTTTTATCCTTGATTTATGCAGGAACTGTGGTGATGATGTGTGGTTAATTTCAATTATTATGTTTCAAAGTTGTTACCTAAAAGACAACCTAAGAGGGAGTGTGAACTAGGTTTTTACAAATAAAAATAATAATACCTTAATAAAAATTATGACTAGCACAATAGATAAATATAGTTAATGAAATAAAAATAATTAAAACAAGTGTTCTAACAACTATGTCAGTTAATGATTTTAGCACAGTGAAAATGTAAAATATAGTTATGGCAATTTAAATAAAATAAAGAGATAAGGGAGAGAGAAACAAACAAATTTATAGTGGTTCGGCTTCAACTTGGCCTACGTCCACTCCTCAAGCTTCACTTGAGATTTTCCACTATGCTCTAGCTCCACAAGGGTGCTAGCAACCTCTTTATAAATGGAGCAATCCTCTAGAGATTTTACACAGACTTTTTAAGTCAAGAATACTGAGTGTACTACACTCTTACAAGGTTAAAAAGATGGTGTTTTTGATTTCACAGAAAGTTATAAGAATTATCTCTCGAAGATAGATATAAAAATGAAACTCTGGTTTTTTTGTAAACCTCACACAGGAAAGATGGGCTTAAAGCTATATGTCTCAGTGTATAATTTCTGAAAGAGGATGTAAACAAAAATTCAAGAACACTTCTTAGAGAATTTTTCAGAGAATAGATGTGACTGATTATAGATCAAAGAATATTTTCTGATTTTTTGTAACTTGTTTACATTAGAGGCTTTGGTATATATAATGAGACTTATAGCCATTGTATTCATTTGAATTTATAGCCATTTATAGCCGTTTATAGCCGCTGTATTCATTTGAATATCTTCCACTCCATCATTATTAATTTGAATATCTTCTATTTGAACCTTTTGAACTGCTGTTGTGCTGGGTTGTTTGAACCTCTGTTTTTGGGCTGTTTGAACTCCTGGTTTAATCAAATATTAAATACATTCTAACAACATTTAGGATAAAGGTTTAGGCGAGAAATAATGGGGCAAAATAAATTTTGATTATATTTTTCTCTTCCAAATAAATTAAAACATAATTAAATAAATCATCAAAATAAATTAAAACATAATTAAATAAATCATCAAAATAAATAAGTCTAACAATTTCCCTTTTTTTGATGATGACACACAATGATATTTTGATTTGATTTGAGAATAAGAAAAACTCCCCCTCAAGTCATGCTCCCTGAATTCATTTATAAAAATATAGGTTAGCACATGTGTAATAAATAAGCTTTAATTAGAAATATGATATGAGATTAAGATATCAAACTATGAATACATAACATCAGATTAGTTTGAAAATAATACCATAATACATAACATTATAATTTTTTCCCTCTGTGACATTATCAAAAGGAAATCACGGGTCAGAATCTGAAGGAGAAGGAGGAAAATGATAGTGATAAATGGCATCTATACAATTCAAAAAATATATATACATACATATACAATTCGCGCGCCTCTCTCTTTTCCGTCTAAAATCGCGTTGGACATGCGTCCTCGCTTTTGCGTCAGCCGACCAACAAAAGCGAGACAGGTCAATCAACGGCCTCGGTTCTCTCTCCTTCTTGTCTTCTTCTCCTCCGTCTTCTTCTTAATCACTCTCTTCTCCTTCTTCTTTCTCATTCATTTCCATCTCTTTCTTCTTCTATGTGAGAAAGATAGAATAGAGAGATTGAGCAGAGCAGAAAGGCTACCAAAAACGACCCCCATGTCGATTACATATCTCTCTTCAACTGCATGACCTCGTCCCGTCCCCTAACTCTCTTTCCGGACCTAAATGACCCCTCAAGCGTTGCTAGGTCGAGTGCCCCAGCACCTACTCTTCCCAACCTTTATATGATTTTAATTGAGCAAATAATGGCTCCGTAATCAGATATTGAAGCCAATCTTTTCACACTGACATCTTGTATGGAGACGATGACTGTAGTCACAAATTGGCGCATCGACTGCAGAACAGAGCAAGTGAACTCCACCAGGTCAATGCCCAACTCTCTCTGCTCCAGAGCATGTACAAGGATGCGCAAGTAGAGATTTGCGCACTAAACGCCGAAAATAAAGAGCTCAAACGGAAGACCACCTTCATGGCCTGATTTGAAGAAATGTCGTTTTTGGCTTTTGATAGTCAGCGGAGAGTTTTTGCTCTCGACGAAAGCACGGGGGTAGGGCCTTCAAGGGCCTCCTAAGGTGATAAAAAGATGAAGAAAATGATGGAAGAGGCGAGTAAGTAAGATCGGCGTATGGCCGTAAAAAAAAAATGAAGGTTTTTTTTATTTTATTTTATGTAAATATGTTTATTCTGATCAGCGTATGGCCGTAAAAAAAATAAAATTTTTTTTTATGTAAATATTTGTATTTTGATTTGTTTTTGTTTTTATGTTTAAGTACTGAAAAATGAAATTAAAAAGCAAAAAAAAAGAAAAAGAAAATTAAGCCCAAACAAATAATAATAATGAGAAAAAAAAAATTAAGCCTAATAGCAAAATAAAAAAAAAATTAAAATAAAATAATACCTGCAGAAATTAAACTTAATGAGACGTTGGTGTTGTTGGAATGGTAATCCAAGAAAAATACCATGAGGGTTTTTTTTAAAAAAAAAAACAATATATGCAAAGTTAATTTTATCTCAGGATGTAGAACGAAAAAAAAATTACACAGTTAAGAATAGCAAACTGTTAAGGAGAATAAATATATGAAGGACTTGAGAGCATTCAACTGATATAAATGTTTCCATATCAATGTAGCAATATACATATATCATTTTAACAAAAATTCAAGTTTCACAATCATAACAAAACTTTTTAAGTAGAAATCGACATTTCAAGCTTGCCACGAATAAAATTGAAGCGATTCTCGCTTAGGGATTTTGTGAAAATATTTGCCAATTGCTTGTTGGTGTTTATAAATTTAAGTACAATATCCCCTTTTTGAACATGATCTCTTAAAAAATGATGTCGAATTTCAATATGTTTTGTTCGTGAGTGTTGAATCGGATTTTTGCTTAAATTGATAGCACTAGTATTATCACATTTAATAGGGATATGATCATAATACAAATCAAAGTCATCTAATTATTGTTTCATCCAAAGTATTTGGGCACAACAACTTCCGGAAGCTATATATTTAGCTTCGGTCGTTGATAAAGTAACAAAATTTTACTTTTTGCTAAACCAAGATACTAATGAGTTGCCAAGAAAGTGACAAGTGCCACTGGTACTTTTTCTATCAAGTTTGCATCCAGCAAAGCTAGCATCCGAGTAACTAATTAAGTCAAATGCAACACCTCTAGGATAAAACAGTCCCAAATTTTGAGTGCCAATAAGATATCTAAAAATTTTTTTAACAGCACTTAGATGTGATTACTTAGGATTTGATTGATATCTAGCACACATACAAATACCAAACATAATATCGGGTCTACTTGCAGTTAAATAAAGAAGTGAGCCGATCATACCTCGATATTTTGTTTGATCAATGGACTTATTTTTTTCATCCTTATCTAGCTTAATGGATGTGCTCATAGGTGTTCCAGCTATTTTTGAGTCATACATACCAAACTTTTTGAGTAGTTCTTTTGTGTACTTAGCTTCGTTAATAAAAATTCATTCCTTACATTGTTTGATTTGAAGTCCAAGGAAATAATTTAGCTCTCCCATTATGCTCGTCTCAAACTCACCTTACATACACTTAGCAAATTCCTTACACAAGGTTCATTAGTAGCATCAAATATAATGTCATCCACATATTTTGCACAATAAGTAAAGCATCATTTTTAGTTTTAACAAAAAGTGTTGTGTCAATCGTTCCTCTAGAAAAATTATTTTCAATCAAAAATTTACTTAATCGTTCATACCATGCACGAGGTGTTTGTTTTAAACCATATAAAGCTTTTAATAATTTAAAAACATGATTTGGAAAAGTATGATCTTCAAAACCTAGGGGTTGTTTAACATAAACTTCCTCATTTATAAAACTATTAAGAAAGGCACTTTTTACATCTATTTGATAAAGTTTGAAATCTCTAAAACATACAAATGCAAGTAACATGCAAATGGATTCTAATCTAGCAACCGGAGCAAAAGTTTCATCGAAATCAATACCTTCTTCTTAATTGTATCCTTGTGCAACAAGTCTAGCCTTGTTTTTTATAATTGTGACGGATTCATCAAGCTTGTTTCGAAAGATCCATTTGGTACCGATAATGATATGATCTTTAGGTTTTGGTACAAGTTCCCACACTTTATTTCTCTCAAATTGGTTAAGCTCTTCATGCATAGCTATCATCCAATGTTCATCGAATTCGGCTTCTTGAAAGTTTTTAGGCTCAATCTGTGAGAGAAAAGCCAAGTTACTACAAATGTTTTTAGGTGAAGAGCAAGTTTTAATACCTTTTGTAGGGTCACCTAGGATTAAATCCTTAGGGTGATTATGAACAAATTTCCATTCTCTTGGCAAATCATCATTGTTTCCTTCTTCTTCATGAGGTGCGAGAATAGGTTGTTCAATCTCTCTGTTCAACTCACATGGTTGGTTTTCTTCTTTGTAGATACTTGAATCTTCTACATTTGGTTCCAAATCTATGTTATCACTAACAATTTGCTTTTGAGCAGAGATATTGGTTTCATCAAATGCCACATGTATAGATTCTTCCACAACAACAATTCTTTTACTAAAAACACGATAAGCTTTGCTAGTTAAGGAATAGCCAAGAAAAATTACTTCATCAGATTTTGAATCAAATTTACTTAAGTTATCCTTACCATTATTATGCACAAAACATTTACAACCAAAAACATGCAAGTGACTAATGTTGGACTTTCTATCATGCCAAAGTTCATAGGGAGTCTTTTTGAGAATAGGTCTAATTAATGCACGATTTAAAATATAACATGCGGTGTGAACGACTTCGGCCCAAAAAATATTTAGGAAAATTATTTTAGCAAAGCATTTTTCTACTTATCTCTTCTAAAATTCTATTCTTTCTTTCTACTACACCATTTTGTTGAGGGGTTCTAGGTGCTGACAAATTATGTCCAATACCATGCTCATCACAAAACAATTCAAATTTCTCATTTTTAAGTTCTCTACCATGGTCGGTTCGAATATTAATAATAAGAAAGCCTTTTTCATTTTGAATTCTATGACAGAGTTTTGTGAAAGAAGAAAAGGTTTCATCTTTGTGTGCTAAAAGCATAATACATGTAAATCTTGAATAATCATCAACAATAACAAGACAATAATGTTTATCACCTAGACTAGATGTCCTTGAGGGACCAAAAAAATCCATATGCAATAGTTGTAAAGGTCTAGTTATGGAAATATGAGATTTTGATTTAAACAATATTTTAGTTTGTTTTCCTTGTTGACAAGCACTGCAAAGATGATCTTTTTCAAATATAATTTTTGGAAATCCAATGACCAAATCCTTTCTAAAAAATTTAGCAATTAAATCCATATGAGTATGACCAAATCTTCTATGCCATAACCAACTATTTTCATTATTAACATATAAACATTTAATATCACTAGTATAGAGATCATTAAGATGAAAAACATAAACATTATCATGGCGATTACCAACGAATAAAGTTTTATGATCATTTGTGCTTTCAATTGTGCAATGTGATCTATCAAAAATAACTCGATTGCCTTTATCACATAATTGACTAATACTAAGTAAGTTATGCTTAAGTCCATCAACAAGTAAAATATTTTCAATAGAAGGGTTAGGAGAAATATCGATGCTACCAATGCCGATGATTTTTCCTTTCTTATTGTCTCCAAAAGTAACAAATCCTCCATCTTTGGATGATAGTTTAGTAAGGAAGGATTTATCTCTGGTCATGTGTCTGGAACATCCACTATCAAGGTACCACTTCCCTTCTTTAGCTTTGGACTCAAAGCAAACCTACAAGATGACAATCAAGTGTTGGTTTTTGGTATCTATAGTTTCTTGGATCCTTCTTGGTTGGTTTTGTTAGATCTCTTAATAATCCAAATCTTTTTAATTCTCATGTTCATATTCTTTTTGAATGGACAATAAGATATATAATGGCCTTTCTTTCTTCAATAATGACAAGTAATATGAGGGTGTGTCATGAGAGGTGCCTTTTCATAAATTGTATTAAGATTCTTTTGTTTCTTAATAGGGTCATATCCAATACTCGCTTTATCAAAAACACATCTTTGATTTCCAAGAAGCATGTCGAGATTATCTCTACCTTTTACAAAATTTTCAAGTGTTTTTGTTAAATCATCAACATTGTTTTTTAAAGTAGTTTTCTCATTAGAGATAGTATCAAAATCATTTTTCAAAATAATTTTTTCTTTCTTTAATTCTTCTACATTAATAGATAAAGATGCAACAAATTTCTTCAACACATTATTTTTGGCACAAACTTTTTTAAATTTCTCTTGTAGTTCATGGAATGCACTTTCAAGTTCTTTATAAAGAGTAGTTACCTCATCTTGAGTAGAGTCTTCATCTTCAAGAGTCATGAGACATAAGTTGGTGTAACAACCCCAACCCACGATTAATATTAATCCATGATTAATTATGCCTAATAGTAATTAAGGAGAAATTCTGAATTAATTGGCATGTGTGTGTTGCATTATCTATGTTTATATCTGTTTTGCGTAGGAAGATCTGTTCATGTTTTGGTTTCGATTTGTAAATGGAAAGCCTTATCGGAAGCCAACTTAGAAATTGACTTGATTTATATGTTAATTAGGATTTATAGGATTTTATGATAAGTTTAATTAAAAGTTGATTTGGAACGATTAAATTAGACTTTTATTTGGCTTTAAATTAATTACACTTTTGTCCAAATCTAATTAAGGCCTTAGTGGACTTCTTTGAGCACCAAACACTCCCAATTCATTCCTTTGATGATACAAACGTGAAAGTGAGGGAGAGAAGGGAGAGTTGGTCCAAGACTTGAGAATTTGAATTCAAAACTAAGGATTGCTAGAATTGTTGTCAAAGTGAAGAAGATTAGAGGGTTTCAACTTCAACTCTTATAGAGTCGAGCCTCTAGGTAAGGAATTGAACTCTTAATTGAGTAATTGATGTAGATTCTACAAGATTATTGGTGAATTAAGTGAATTCATGTAGGAATTGCACTAGAGTTGGGAAGAATTGGGCCATACCATGCATGCATGTGCATTTTCTCACAAATTGAGCATGATTTCAAAGATTTCTTTCATGCATGTGTTCATCTCACTTACATCTTGGGAGTTCATCATGTTTTCCTTTAAATTTCCAAGTTTGGTCATGGTTAAAGAGGTTGGATTCAAGAAAAATTCATGCATGTTATGTTCATAAAATATTCTTGAGTTTCGTGTTGAATTTTGTTCAATTGACAAGTCTTTAGGCCATGATTTCTTGAATTAATCCTTGAAACATGTTATTTTATGAGTCTCTATTAGTTTTCCAAAGTTTTGGCCGAGAAAAATTGGGTTTGGTACCTTAGAGGTTGAATTTGAACTTGTGAATCAAATCTGGAAATTCCAGAAATTTGATCCATGCTTGAGCGGGGGAATTCACGCTCGAGCGAGCACTCTGAGTACGTGCACTTCCACTTGAGTGACGTGAGTCACGTTCGAGTGTGAAATGCATATACCCAGAAGTTCATATGTTTTACAGTCTGCTCGAGCGAGGGAAGTCACGCTCGAGCGAGGGTTTGAGTCTCATGCTCGAGCGGGGATTGAGGGTCCGTCGAGTGTGAAAATCATGCAACCAGTACTTTTTCGAAGTTTACAGTCTGCTCGAGCGGGGAAAGTCACGCTTGAGCGAGCCTTCACATCTTACATGTTCGCTCGAGCGGGGAAAGCCACGCTCAAGCGTGGACCCTATTTCCATCAAAATTTGAGAAATGTTTCCAAGTGCATTTTGTGTCCTCTTTCCATTCTAGGCATTCCTAGGTCATGCTTGAGACACTATAATGAGGATAAAGGCTAGAAACACGCCAAGAACAAATAAAACAAGTTATGAATAATTCAAGCGAGTGTTTCAAGTGTGTATTTGTATGTATGTTCTTGTAAGTCGCGTGTCTCGAATCAATTGATTAATCTGTTCTGTTTGTCTACACCCGAAGCCAACTGTGAGTAATAACTCTATAAAGCTATGCTTAATTACAAGTATTTTCTAATTGGTATGATACGATCTGTGTTCTGAAATGCTATTTTATGAATTATAAATGAATGTCAATTCTTCTGAAATGTATTTGTGGCATCTTATGTTCACGTGGCCCTCATCCGGGGGTAATAATACCGTGGCCAATATGCACGTGGCCCTCACCCAGGGGTAACAATACTGTGGCCTATATTTATATTCACGTGGCCCTCGTCCGGGGTAACAATACAGTGGCCAATATGCACGTGGCCCTCGCCTGGGAGTAACAATACCATGGCTACTTGCGCATAAGATATGGACCTTAATGGTCGTCGGTACCGACTACACATGTGGGTCTCAGGACCAAGTTGATATGATAGCTAATGGATGTACCACGTATGATCTTATTCAAAATCTGAATATGCATAAGACTCTATTTCTGATAAGAATATGTTTCTGATATTAACTCTGATTTCTGAATCTGTGACGGACATCATTCATTTAACCCTTTACTTAGTTATTATTCACTGGGCTCTAACTCTCTGTATTATTTATATGTATGTAGGTGGGCAAGTGCGTGACCAGGCCTGAGATGCCGCATGGCGAGTTTTGGCGTCAGGCAGCTATTATGCCTCCCGTAGAGGTTCCCTTTTGAGATCTACCCGAGTTCGTAGTCTTTGGGACTTTTGTACTTCCATAATGTTTGTGTCTGGCCTGAACATGTTGTAATCCTATATATGTGACTTGGGTGATGTAAGGCTACTGTATCTTAATGCCTTATCTGTATGTATGCAACATGTATATGAAAGTTTTATATTTTATGTCCCATATATATGTCTGCATAGCTCTATGGACTATGTAAGTTTGCATACTTGCTTTCGCAGCCCCTGTTATAAATATTATTCTGTTTAGAGGCCTTCGGTAATCTAAGGGTTACTAGTTGGTTACGATGCTAAACCCATAGGGGCTGGTTTGGGTCGTGACAGAGTGGTATCAGAGCACATGTTCTACTGCACCCATAAGTCCATATGAGCTTAGGATGTCCTAGTAAGAATTAGGGGCATTCCATTTGCATGTGTGAGTGTGTGGTAATCCAAATAGATATGAAAACTGAATGTGAATCTAAGTAGATGAATTGAAAGAAATGAATGAGAATATTCCTATGTTTATTATCATCTGGTGTCTTTATAGCAACATGGAGAATGTGAGGGGAAATGATGTAAGTGAATCTTCAGAGGCTCGCATGAACTGAATGGAACAAATGCTTGCACCATTGACTGAGGCTATGACACAACAACAAAGACATCAACCTCTACCTCCTCCGCCTCCACTAGTGCTAGCCGAATCGGACAATAATGATATCATCAATTTGACTTAGAAATTTATGAAAATGAAGTCGCCGACCTTATTGGGTGGTATTGAACCACTGAAAGCAGAAACCTGGTTATTAGAAATGGAAAAGCTATTTGAAGTGTTTCCTTGCTCTGCAACTCAGAAAATCCTTTTGGCTACTTATACTCTAAAAGATGAAGCCCGGCGATGGTGGTTGCTGGTTTGAAATAACAATGGGGACATGATGTGGGCACAATTCAACGAGATATTCTATAACAAGTATTTTCCTTAATGCTTCAGGGACCGAAAAGTTTCGGAATTCCAAGAACTCAAACAAAGCAGAATGTCTGTGGTTGAATATGAAGCTAAGTTTACTGAACTAGTTCGTTTTGCTCCACACATGGTAGATACTGATTACAAGAAAGCATGGAAGTTTGAGGGAGGACTGGACCTGGAGATATTTGATCGAGTGGGTGTCCTAAAATTACCCACTTATGTGGAGGTACTCAACAGGGCATTGATGGCAGAGGCCACAATAGCAGCTAAGAAACAAACTACAACTCCAACAACTGAATTGAGAGGAAAAAAGACTGGATTTAATTTCAAGAAGGGCTGGTCATTTTCAAAGAAGCAAAATATGGGGTCTTCCAACAGCTTTAGTCAAAGTAGCGGATCTACTCCAAACTACCCCAATTGTGGGAGGAAGCACAAAGGTGCTTGTTACCGAACATCAGGCACATGTTTTCGATGTGGCAAGACTGGCCACATGGTTAGGGATTGCCCGATGAGATCCAATGAGGTTAGCCGTCCTGTGGCTAGTTCTGCCGGATCTGTTTCTGCAGCAAGGTCAAATGCAAGGACCAACGCTAGAGGCGACATTAACAATGAAACGTTGAGGCAAGGGAAAGTGTTCGCACTTGTGCCTGGTGATGTGCAGAACACCGAATCTGTGGTGTTAGGTATAATTTCTATCTGTGCTCAGAATGCCTATACGTTGATTGATTCTGGCTCCACACATTCATTTGTATCGCATGTTTTTTCTCGGAAACTAACTAGACCCTTAGAATCCATGAATGATTTATTGTCTGTATCTACGCCATCTGGGGGTTCTGTGGTGTGTGCATATGTATATCCGGCATGTGATTTTTTGATTGGTGAAATGACGCTATATGTTGATTTGCTGCATTTGAATATCGACCACTTTGATTGCATCTTGGATATGGACTGGTTGACTAAATACTGTGCTACTACTGATTGTGTAAGTAAATCTGTTGTGTTTAGGCCACCGGGTATGCCTGAATTTAGTTTTACTAGAAATGGGGTAGTTCCTCCACCATATTTGATTTCGTTTATGAAAGCTAAGAAATTGTTGAAGAAAGGTTGTCGAGGCTACTTGTGTTGTGCACTAACTGAATCTTTAGATAGCACCAGTGTGGAAACCATTCCTGTGGTTTGTGACTTTTCTAATGTGTTTTCCAATGATCTACCTGGGGATCTAGTTGATAGGGAAGTTGAATTTATCATCGATGTAACACCTGGAACACAACCCATCTCCAAGACTCAATAAAGGATGTCGATTTCTGAATTGAAAGAGTTAAAAATTCAACTTCAGGAACTTTTAGACAAGAAATTTATCCGTCCGAGTACCTCACCTTAGGGTGCTCCAGTCCTATTTGTCAAAAAGAAAGATGGATCCTTGAGGTTATGCATAGACTATCGGGAATTGAACAAGGTAACTATCAAGAACAAATACCCTTTGCCTCGAATAGATGATTTGTTCGATCAACTTCAGGGAGCCCAGGTGTTTTCTAAGATTGACCTTAGGTCCGGGTATCACCAATTGAAGGTAAAAGCTGAAGATGTGGAGAAAACTGCATTCAGAACCAGATACGGACACTATGAATTCTTAGTCATGCCTTTTGGGGTAACAAATGCACCAGCAGTTTTTATGGACCTAATGAATAGAGTTTTCAATCAATACCTTGATGAATTTATCGTTGTATTTATTGATGACATTTTGATTTATTCTAAAGACATGGAAGAACATGAGAATCATCTGAGAACTGCGTTATAGATTTTGAGAGAAAAGAAATTATATGCAAAACTATCCAAGTGTGAGTTCTGGCTGGACAGTGTAGCCTTTTTGGGCCATATAATCAATCGAGATGGTATATCAGTGGACCCACAGAAAATTGAAGCCATTGTTGATTGTCCAAGACCAGCCAATGTATCAGAAGTTAGAAGTTTTCTGGGGCTTGCAGGTTACTACAGAAGATTTGTGAAGGACTTTTCGAAACCTGCCATGCCATTGATCCAATTAACTCAGAAAAACATCTCATTTGATTGGAATGATCAGAGAGAGTCTGCCTTCCAAGAGTTGAAAACCATGTGAAACCCCGTATTTTTTAGTATTAATATTTTAGTGAGAGGTATTGGTGGTAGTTTGGTGGTGAGATTCTTAGGTGAGAATCTAACTTATTTTTCTCTATTTATTTTATCTCTTTTTCTCTCCACCTCATTATTATTCATCTCCTTTGTTTTCTAATATTTTTTTCATTATTCTTGGGTACCAAGTAAATTTTATTTTATTATTTTTTCATCATTTCCTTACTTAACAAGTAATCTTTTATTTTTAATTTCTTTAATCTTCCTTTCTCTCCAAGCTACTTTGTCTCCAAGGAAGTTTCTTTTCTTGTTCTCCAAGTAAATCCCTTTCTTGCCCACCAAGGAAAGTTCCTTTCTTTGGCCCCAAGTCTTTCTTTTCTTTTGTCCCAAGTATCCTTGTCTATAAATTGAGCTCACATCTCAACTTCTTTCTATGCTTCTTCCCATATCTCTCTCAATTTGTTATATAGATATAGAGTTTAGATTAAGAATGTTTAAAGTGAGAGTAAGCATTTTCACAAAGGAGGAGAGTTGTAGATTTTGTGAACCCTTACAAGCCTTATGGCTTAGAATTTGGAAATCCATGGAGAAAAATCGAGATTCGAGTGTTGGGGATGGAGGAGATTGATTTGAGGTAATTCGGGTGGTATACAATATGATTCCTTTAAATCTTTTTGCAAAGAGTGTTTATTTTAATTACTTCCAATTTGTAATCCTCTTGATTATTGTGATCATTTGATAAATCCTGTGAAATCATTATGTTAACACGTTTGAGTACTTTGGTCATTTGATGAATTCTGTGAAGTTATTTTGTGTAGTTAGTGTTGATTTGTCTAGCTAAATGACGTGAAAATGCTCCGTATATGGATCGAGTAGACCTTGCCAATAGCTTGGACCAATAGCTCGGATAAGCGGTTGTGCTTGGGTGAGGTGGGTGAGGCTGGTCACTGGTCATGTACTGAGTAGGAACGGGTATTTGGTTCTGGATAAATTATCATATGTCGAGTTGACTTGTTTGTGCAATTTGTTAAATTGCTTGATTATCAAATCTAATCGGTTGTGTAATTGTTGGATCTCTGTTGATTTATTTTCCGTTCGAGCCTTGTTATTCCCATTGTATTGTATACTTCTCGAATTAATTTATTTTTCAGGTGCGGAGCAAATTTAGTGGCGATTGGAGTTGAAGCATCTAAAGAGATTATTTGAGTTGGAGATTTTCTAGTCCACAACTATATATTATTTTTGGAGAT
Organism: Camellia lanceoleosa; assembly: GCA_025200525.1. Classification (NCBI taxonomy): domain Eukaryota; kingdom Viridiplantae; phylum Streptophyta; class Magnoliopsida; order Ericales; family Theaceae; genus Camellia; species Camellia lanceoleosa. Next base: position 13,010,397 of record CM045772.1, read on the forward strand.
TTGTACAATTTATGTTTTGGAGACATTTTAGTTAATTATTTATGGAGACAATTTGTATATTTAAGATTATGAGCTATCTTCAATTATAAATTTGAGGTTGATTTGATTTATTAACGGCCCAGAAGTTGGGCGTTACAAACCAGGTTAGTAACTGCACCGAATTTGACTTTGCCTAATGGAATTGATGGATTTCAAATTTACAGTGATGCATCCTACAAAGGTTTGGGCTGTGTACTAATGCAAAATGAGAAAGTAATTGCCTATGCATCTCAACAACTTCATCCTCATGAAAGGAATTACTCCACCCATGATCTTGAACTGGCAGTTGTAGTTTTTGCCCTGAAAATTTGGCGACATTATCTGTGTGGAACAACTTGTGAAGTGTACATGGACCACAAAAGCCTTAAATATTTCTTCACGCAGAAAGAACTGAATATGAGACAAAGGAGATGGTTGGAATTAATCAAGGACTATGACCTACAAATCTTGTACCACCCAGGGAAAGCTAATACTGTAGCAGACGCCCTAAGCAGAAAATCAATGGGGAATTTGATATGTTTGCTCACTGGTTAAAAAGAACTACTATGTGATTTGGAAAAGAGTGAGATTGAAATTGTTTTGCGAGAGCAAGGTAGGGTTTTAGCTGCCATTTCCGCTCAACCTGCAATTATTGAAGAAATTAAATAGAGACAACTCGAAGATGAGTATATGAAAAGGATTGTAGAAGAATTTGGCTCAAAGCCAAGGCTGGGGTTTGTGTTTGAGAATAATGTGTTAATGTTTCATAATAGACTCTGTGTACCAGATTCCTTTGATTTGAGAAAGCGTGTTATGACCGAAGCTCACAGCACCAAGTTTGCCATGCATCCGGGAAACACGAAAATGTATCATGATTTGAAACAAAATTTTTGGTGGCTCGGGATGAAAAAGAGTATTGCAGATTTTGTGGCTAGATGTCTACATTGCCAACAAGTTAAAGCTTAACATCAACGACTTGCTGATTTGTTACAGCTGCTTCCAATATCATAATGGAAATGGAAGCACATTACCATGGATTTCATTGTGGGATTGCCTCGCTCTCCTTGAGGTATGGATTCTATTTGGGTTATAGTTGATCGTTTGACTAAGTCTGCTGATTTCTTGCCTGTCAAAACTATTTATAATGCTGACAAACTGGCCAATATTTATATAAATGAAATTGTGAGGTTGCACGGAGTGCCAGTATCTATCGTATCTGACAGGGACTCAAAGTTTGTGTCAAGATTTTGGCAGAGTTTGCAACAGGCTTTGGGGACTGAATTGAGGTTGAGTAGTGCCTATCACCCATAGACAGATAGACAAACTGAACGAACTAACCAAACTTTGGAAGATATGCTTAGAATGTGTGTATTAGATTTTCAAGAAAACTGGGAGGCCTACTTACCATTGGCTGAGTTTGTGTACAAACAGTCACCATTCAAGTATCAGGATGGCTCCTTATGAAGCTCTGTATGGTAGGAAGTATCGGTCTCCGATTTGCTGGGCTGAAGTCAGTGACAGACCATTGTTGGGACAGGAACTTGTACAAGAAACAACTGAAAATGTAAAACTGATTCAATAGAGAATGAAGACTGCACAAAGCCGGCAAAAGAGTTATGTTGATGTTCGAATGCGTGATAGGGAATATGAAGTCAGAGATCACGTCTTTATCAAGGTAACTCCGATGAAAGGTCAAACTCGTTTTGGTGTAAAAGGCAAGTTGGCGCCAAGGTATGTTGGGCCATATGAAATTCTCGAAAAGATTAACCTGGTAACGTATCGGGTAGCCCTACCTTCGGTAATGGAGCATATGCACAATGTATTTCATGTATCAATGCTTCGAGAATATTTGAGAGACCCACTCCATGTCATTGAATCGACACATGTGCTTTTGAAAGATGATTATACTTACGAAAAAAGACCTATTCAGATTATGAATCACTGGATCAAAAGATTGAGAAACAAAGAGATACCACTGGTAAAGGTTGATTGGCAGAATCATGGAGGAACTTATGCCACATGGGAAATGGAAGAAGACATGATGAAGAGATATCCAGATTTGTTTCTGTTGGACTCAATGTTGCTCCGAAATGAAGGTAATTCGAGTTTGGAGGACCAAACTCTTTTGAGGGAGGAAGACTATAACAACCCCGACCCACGATTAATATTAATCCATGATTAATTATGCCTAATAGTAATTAAGGAGGAATTCTGAATTAATTGGCATATGTGTGTTGCATTATCTGTGTTTATATCTATTTTGCGTAGGAAGATCTGTTCATGTTTTGGTTTTGGTTTGTAAATTGAAAACCTTATCGGCATCCGACTCAGAAATTGACTTGATTTATATGTTAATTAGGATTTATAGGATTTTATGGTAAGTTTAATTAAAAGTTGATTTGGAATGATTAAATTAGACTTTTATTTGGCTTTAAATTAATTACACTTTTGTTCAAATCTAATTAAGGCCTTAGTGGACTTCTTTGAGCACCAAACACTCCCAATTCATTCCTTTGATGATACAAACGTGAGAGTGAGGAAAAGAAGGGAGAGTTGGTCCAAGACTTGAGAATTTGAATTCAAAACTAAGGATTGCTAGAATTGTTGTCAAAGTGAAGAAGATTAGAGGGTTTCAACTTCAACTCTTGTAGATTCGAGCCTCTAGGTAAGGAATTGAACTCTTAATTGAGTAATTGATGTAGATTCTACAAGATTATTGGTGAATTAAGTGAATTTGTGTAGGAATTGCACTAGAGTTGGGAAGAATTGGGCCATACCATGCATGCATGTGCATTTTCTCACAAATTGAGCATGATTTCAAAGATTTCTTTCATGCATGTGTTCATCTCACTTACATCTTGAGAGTTCATCATGTTTTCCATTAAATTGCCAAGTTTGGTCACGGTTTGAAGAGGTTAGATTCAAAAAAACATTCATGTATGTTATGTTCATAAAATATTCTTGAGTTTCATGTTGAATTTTGTTCAATTGACAAGTCTTTAGGCCATATTTCTTGAATTAATCCTTGAAACATGTTATTTTATGAGTCTCTATGAGTTTTCCAAAGTTTTGGCCCAGAAAAATTGGGTTTGGTACCTTAGAGGTTGAATTTGAACTTGTGGATAAAATTTGGAAATTCCAGAAATTCGATCCATGCTCGAGCAGAGGAATTCACGTTCGAGCGAGCACTTTGAGTACGTGCACTTCCGCTCGAGCAACGTGAGTCACGCTCGAGCGTGAAATGCATATATCCAAAAGTTCATATGTTTTACAGTCCGCTCGAGCGAGGGTTTGAGTCTAACGCTCGAACGGGGATCGAGTGTCCGTCGAGTGTGAAAATCATGCAACCAGTACTTTTCCAGAGTTTACAGTCCGCTCGAGCGGGAAAAGTCACGCTCGAGCGAGCCTTCACATCTTGCATGTCTGCTCGAGCGGGGAAAGCCACGCTCGAGTGTGAACCCTATTTTCAGCAAAATTTGAGAAATGTTTCCAAGTACATTTTATGTCCTCTTTCCATCCTAGGCATTCCTAGGTCATGCTTGAGGCACTAGAATGAGGATAAAACCAAATTATTATTCTCTTTCTTGCTGCTAAAGCCGAGCCCGATAATGGGTGATAAGAAATGGATGAACTAATGGAAAATGAATGGAATCATTGAATAATTATTATACTCCTACACAAACACATTTGATCTCTCTTTTTCCACTCTTAGCAAACACCAAACAAGAGGATAGATAGAGAGAGAGTGAGGAGAATTAAAGACTAGAAACACGCCAAGAACAAATAAAACAAGTTATGAATAATTTGAGCGAGTGTTTCAAGTGTGTATTTGTATGTATGTTCGTGTAGGTCGTGTGCCTGGAATCAATTGATTAATTTGCTCTATTTGTCTGCACCCGAAGCCAACTGTGAGTAATAACTCTGTAAAGCTATGTTTAATTACAAGTATTTTCTGACTGATATGATACAATTTGTGTTCTGAAATGCTATTTTATGAATTATGAATGAATGTCAATTCTTCTGAAATATATTTGTGGCATCCTATGTTCACGTGGCTGTAGACACCCCATTTTTGACTGTCTTTAAGACTTGGACGCGACTGATGGTTTACATGGTGGAGAAAGGTGTGTAGGGGAAAGGTTCAGTTTCTTCAGCAAGGAGAGAGTCAAATCTCAACTTCATACCCCTGTTCTAGACCAAAACAATCTTGATCAAAATATTTTAGTCTTAAAACCCTCTCTTTCAAAACGTTTTTGAAATAAAGTTTTTACGATATTTCGAGGCTCACATTTTGTCAAACGTTGCGCTTTTCGGTAAACTGAGCGAGGACAAAGTGGAATGAACGAAAGAGAGATGAAATCTTTGAAAAAAATCTTTCAAAACACCTTACTTAGGGGTTTGGAGTTGAAGAAAGGAGGAGAAGAGAGAAGAAAACTAGTTTGGGAGAAGTTCGGCATGAATCCGGGTAGGGCCAAGCTGCGCGGCTTCACCGAAACGGGCATAACTTTTTGCATAGGAGGAATTTTGATGCGAGGTTGGCGCCATTGGAAAGTAACTTCTGGGGCTTCAAAGTGGTCACATAGGAGGCCAGCAATTGTTCTGGCCGGCCACCTTTCTTTGGTCAAAAGTGATTCAGCATGAATCTGGGAAGGAGAGAAAACACTGCGTGGCTCCGCCGAAATGGGCATAACTTTTTGCACAAGAGGAATTTTAATGCAAGGTTTGTGGAATTGGAAAGCTAACTTCCGGGGCTTCATTTTTCACTCAAGAATCTTCTATGTCCAAGTCCAGGTGGAAGAGATATGGTTGGTTGAAGTCCGGTTGGACCGAATCTGCGCGGCTTCATGGAAACTGGCATAACGTTTTCCACAGGCGGAATTTTAATGCAAGGTTTGCGGCATTGGAAAGCTAACTTTTGGGGCTTCATCCTAGGAGGTGGCCAGCCACCTTTGACCCTTTTGACCTGGCCGTTCAGCCAGGTAAAGGCCGGCCGGCCACCTAAACCCTTAAAAACTGGCCGGCCATTTTTGCCCCTATGAGTACATTCCAGCTGTGTATTTTGTTTTCCCCCAGATTTTGTATCCGGGGTTTGGCCTTTTGGGCGGAAACTTGAATTGGTTTTCCCTCTCATTTTCCCCCTCTTTTCCACACCTTTGCCTATATAACCAGCACCCCCAGCTGTGTTTTAGAGGTTAGAAATTTTTGGTTTAAGCCTCTTGCATTCAATCTCTCTCTTTCTCTCTCTCTCTCTATATTCCAACCATCAAAACCCTAAAAGTCCTATATCATTTCTACACCAACCCATAGCACAAGGCCTCCATACTCCATTCCAACAACTTGGAGCTGTTTTTCAGAGCTTAGGAGCACATTTTCTCAGACCAAAAGCTGCTGGTCCATTGGTCTTTAAGGGTGAGCTTTCTTCTTCTCTTTTCTAGCCTTTTCTTGATTTATTTATAAGTCTTACTTGCTTACATTTTTGGGCTCCGATCCTAACTGAAAATAGCCATATTTTGACCCACTCTTCATGTTTGATCAAGGATCTTTTTCTGTTTGAGGCTTCTTTTTTACACTTTGTGTTAAAGCTCTCTTTTATGCCTTATTTTTGCATAGTATTTTAGGCTTATTTGTGAGCTGTTTCATACTTTGCTATAAACTGTGAGATACCTTATTTTGAGCCCTTCTTAAACTTTGTTGAAGGGCTCTTCACTGTTTGAGACTTTCATCTGTCACTTGCCTCTTTATCTCTCTTTTGGCCCTATTTTTGCATGCTTTTTTTAGCTCCTTGTGCTTGTATTTTTGGGCTCTGATCCAAACTGTAAATAGTCATATTTTGACCCACTCTTCATGTTTGATCAAGGGTCTTTCACTTTTTGAGGCTTCCTTTTTGTTCTTTGTGTTAAAGCCCTCTTTTATGCCTTATTTTGTATAGTATTTTAAGCTTGCTTGTGCACTGTTTTGGGTTTGGTCATAAACTGTAAAATATCATATTTTGAGACCCTCTTCAACATTGTTGAAGGGTCCTCCTCCGTTTGAGGCCAGAAGCCACCACTTGCTTCTTTGTCCCTCTTTTGGCCTTTTTCTTGCATAATGTTTTAGGCCTGCTTGTGTTTATTTTTGTGGCTCGATGTAAACTATAAAGTACTTCATTTTGAGCCTCTATTCAACTTTGTTTAAGGGCTCTTTGCCATGTAGGGCCAGAAGCTGTTACTTGCTTCTTTATCTCTCTTTCGAGGCCATTTTTGCATGTTAGCTTAGCCCTACTTGTGTTCACCTTTTGGCCTTGCTTAAAACTGGAAATATGCTTTTTTTGGGACTGTATTAATTCTTTCTTCATACTTCATGTTCAAATAATGCATGCTTTGTATAGCTATAAGTCATTCCATGCGTCTAGTTTCGAGTTTTGAGTCTCATTTCATGCATCGGGTGCCATGTTTCCATGCTTCGGGGCTGTTTTGCATCATATTTTAGCGCTGAAACTTGCATTCTAGTATGCCATATTCCATGCCTTGCCATGCTTTGTTAGAGTGGCATTTGGTGCCTTAGGGTCGGTCCTCGGTTTGCACGCATCTCGAGTGTCTCATTTTCATCTAATGGCCTCCTATGTGAGTGTGGCCGAGGTCCCCTTGTGTTGGTGTAAGCCCATTATGTATTATGTATGCCATTCCATTCTGTAGCATTGTGTATGCTAGGTTGTATGTTAGCGCATTGTGTATGCCATGTTACCTCGTGCATCGTGCATGCCATTTTATAGCATTTTGCATGTTAGGTTATATCTTAGTTGCATTCATGCATGTCATGCATATTGCATTATGTTTGGGATAGGAGTTAGCCCAAGCACGGGAAACGAGGTACGTTTCGTACTCCGAGTGACGGAACGTGTCTCAATTGCCCAGTCACCGACACTCCGGATTGTCCATGATGGAGTTAGGTATTAGTTGTATTTTCATGTGCATTCATTCCATATTGAGTTGTGCAATTCGACTCCTCGGCCATCATGCATCGAGATGCGTGATTAGTGGCGCGAGGATCGAGGGATGCATACATGTGTGAAAATACTTTGCCATGCCCCTCTGTTGCTCTCTGTTGCAGCAAATCAAGAGTCAGTAGCCTTCCGAAGCTTGGCACGCATTCCAAGAATAATTGCAAATAGAGGCTAATTGGGGCATCGCCATGGATTTCCGCGCAAAGGCAACCCGAGCATGCATCATTCATCATCCGGAGAAGAGTCGAGACTGTCCCTGGCTTGCATGCCAATTTAATGCTTTCCTTGTTAAATTTGTTAATTAATTAGGGTTTTGTACATATTTGAACTGTATTATTTATTCGGACTGTATTTATTTGGGACTGTATATTATTTATTCGGACCCTCTCCGCGAGGGCAATGTTGTAATAAGTGTGCGTGAGTGTGATGTATGTCTTCCAACCCCACGTCTTTCTTCCCTTTTATTTACCAGCTTACGATGGTTAGATTAGGGCATGTTTCAATTAGCATACAGTATGATAGCATGTTTGCATTCATTCATCTGTCTTGCATGCACCGGGCTCAGCGCATCATACTAACTACATTTGTATTTCAATTCCAAGTCGAATACTTGATAGCTGTTGCATCTCATATGCCATGTTTAGAATAGCCGAGTCTGCTATAATTGCATTTTTGCATATGTTGCATTAGACATTTCTGTATACTTAGGATCATGCATGGATTTCTAATCAGTTTCTGTTTTGGCTTGGAGTACTCGGTGAGTTTTATGCTTTAGCATCCTTGCATGCGTGTGAGTGACTGCCATAAATAGCATGCTTACCATGAGGCTAACTGCTTATGTGATATAACTGCCTGAATGCCTGTGGGTGAAGGTTGGGTTAGTTGGATTGGAACAAATCATCGACTGTCTGTTTCAAGCCCACTAGATAGTGGCAAAATCATGTTTTTCTAAGCCCACTCGAGGGTGGCAAATCCACGTCTTAGCCTACTTGCGAGTAGCACCACCAAACCATTTTCAAAAACAAACATGAAATGTTTTGTTCCAATTCAGGCGACCCGGTCTATACTTGTATGCTGTGCGCATCACATAGTAAATCTAGGCTAATAACCAGAATAAGAATGCATAATGTTTTCAAAACTAGATATCATGGTTAGTAGAGGCCGATCTTTGATCGGGCGAGCGGGGGTGCTCACGAAGTGACCTTCCCCAATTATATCCAAGTTCCCGAGCCGAGACAACTTTGGTGATGACGGACACGTGGCCTTAGGCAACGAGTCAGGGTTTCCTAAATTTCCCAAAATAAAATATTTAGGTGGCGACTCAGATTCCGCAAAAGTACCATGTTTGGCACTTCTTTCAAAAATCTGTTTTCTCAAAATGATTTGCCGGATTTGGACTCTTTGGTTCAAGATTTAGAACCGTGACAAAATCGAGTCCGAGCTGTAGCGAGGTCCCCCGCGGGCTTGTCTACAGTGGCCCTCGCCCGGGGATAACAATACCGTGGCCAATATGCATGGGGCCCTCGCCCAGGGGTAACAATACTGTGGCCTATATTTACGTGGCCCTTGCCTAGGGGTAACAATACCGTGGCCAATATGCACGTAGCGTTCGCCCAGGGGTAACAATACTGTGGCCTATATTCACGTGGCTCTCGCCCGGGGGTAACAATACCGTGGCCAATATGAATGTGGCCTTCGCCCAAGGGTAACAATACTGTGGCTTATGTTCACATGGCCCTTGCCCGGGGGTAACAATACCGAGGCCTATATTCATGTGGCCCTCGCCTGGGGGTAACAATACCATGGCTACTTGCGCGCAAGATATGGACCTTTATGGTCGTCAGTACCGACTATACATGTGGGTCTCAGGACCAAGTTGATATGATAGCTAATGGATGTACCACGTATGATCTTATTCAAAATCTGAATATGCATAAGATTCTGTTTCCAATAAGAATATGTTTCTGATATTAACTCTGATTTTTGAATCTGTGACGGACATTATTCATTTAATCCTTTACTTAGTTATTATTCACTAGGCTCTAGCTCACTGTATTATCTATATGTATGTAGGTGGGCAAGTGCATGACCAGGCCTGAGATGCCGCTTGGCGAGTTTGGGTGTCAGCCAGCTATTATGCCTCCCGTGGAGTTTCCCTTTTGAGATCTACCCGAGTTCGTAGTCCTTGGGACTTTTGTACTTCCGTAATGTTTGTGTCTGGCCTGAATATGTTGTAATCCTATATATGTGACTTGGGTGATGTAAGGCTACTGTATCTTAATGCCTTATCTGTATGTATGTGTAGACGTCCCCGAACGCCTCGGGAGGGTTCAGTCCCGTTCCGTTCATATTAGGGTCACTACAGTTCAAGGACTCAAATGTCACGGTTCTTAATCTTGAACCAAAGAGTCCAAATCCGGCAAATCGATTTTGAAAACAGATTTTTTGAAAAGTGCCAAACATGGACTGCTTTGCCAGATACAGAGTTGCCACCTAAATGTTTTTTAATGAGAAATTTAGGAAACCCTGACTCGTTTGCCTAAGGCTCGTGTCCGTCATCACCAAAGTTGCCTCGGCTCGGGAACTTGGGTACGATTAGGGAAGGTCACTTCGTGAGCACCCCTGCTCGCCCGGTCAAAGACCGGCTTCTACTAAACATGATATCTATTTTTGAAAACATTGTATGCTCTTATTCCGGTTATTAGCCTAGGTTACTATGTGATGCGCACAGCATACAAGTATAGACTGAGTCGCCTGAATTGGAACAAAACATCTCATGTTTGTTTGTTTGAAAATGGTTTGATGGTGCTACCTGTAGGTAGGCTAAGACGTGGATTTGCCACCCTCGGGTGGGCTTAGAAAACATGATTTTGCCACTATCTAGTGGGCTTAAAACAAACATTTGATGAATTGTTCCAATCCAAATAACCCAACCTCCACCCACAGGCATTCAAGGCAGTTATATCACATAAGCAGATAGCCTCATGGTAAGCATGCTATCATGGCAGTCACTCACACGCATGCAAGGATGCTAAAGCATAAAAACTCACCGAGTACTCCAAGCCAAAACAGAAGCTATATTAGAAATCATGCATGATCCTAAGTATACAGAAATGTCTAATGCAACACATGCAAAAATGCAAACTATAGCAGACTCGGCTATTCTAAACATGGCATATGGAATGTTACAGCTAACATGTATTCAACTTGGAATTGAAATACAAATGCAGTTAGTATGATGCGCCGAGCCCGGTGCATGCAAAACAGATGAATGAATGCAAACATGCTACCATACTGTATGTTAATTGAAATATACCCTAATCTAACCATCATAAGCAGGTAAATAAAAGGGAAGAAAGAAGTGGGGTTAGAAGACATACATCACACTTACGCACACTTATTACAATTATGCCCTCGCGCAGAGGGTCCAAATAAATATACAGTCCCGAATAAAAGAATAGTACAGTCCAAATAAATATTACAGTCCAAATAATGTACAAATTCCTAATTAATTAACAAATTAACTAAGAAAGTCAGAATCGCATGCAAGCCGTGGACGCTTTGATTCCACTCCGGGTGATGGATGATGCATGTTCGGGTTGTCTTTGTGCGGAAATCCATGACGATGCCCCAATTAGCCTATGTTTGCACCTGTTCTTGAAATGCGTGCCAAGCTCCAAAAATTTGCTGATTCTTCATTTTGCTGCAACAGAGAGCAGGAAAGGGGCATGACAATGTATTTTCGCAAATGTATGCATGCCTCGATCCTCGTGCCACCAATCACGCATATCGATGCATGATGGCCGAGGAGTCGAATTGCACAACTCAATATGAAATGAATGCATATGAAAATACAACAAAACCTAACTCCATCATGGATAATCCGGAGTGTCGGTGACTGGGGAATTGAGACACATTCCGTCACTCGGAGTACGGAACGTAGCTCGTTTCCCGTGCCCAGGCTAACTCCTATCCCGAACACGATGCAATGTGCATGATATGCATGAAATGCAACTAAGATATGACCTAACATGCACAATGCTATGGAATGGCATACACGATGCACGAGATAATATGGCATACACAATGCACTAACATACAACCTAGCATACACAATGCTATGGAATGAAATGGCATACACAATGCAATATGGACTTACACTAACATGAGTGGACCTCAGCCACACTCACATGAGAGGCCATAATGATGAAAATGAGACAACTCGAGATGCGTGCATGCGTGCACGCAAATCGAGAACCAACCCTAAGGCACGGAAATGCCACTCTAACAAGACATGGTAAGACATGGGATATGATATGAAAACATGCAAATTTCAGTAGCAAAATGAGATGCGAAACAGCCCCGAAACCCGGTAAAATGAAACCCGATGCATGAAACGAGTCCCGAAACATGGGTTTTGGCGCATGAAATGGCCTATAACTATACAATGCATACATAATTTGAATATGAAATGAAAATACAGAAGCAAGGAAGCCCCGAGACAAGAATTTTTACAGTTTAGAGTGAGGCCAAATAGTGGGCCCAAGTAGGGCTAAATTAGCATACAAAAATGGCTCCGCAAGGGAGGTAATGAAGCAAGTCACAAATGCTGGCCCCAAACAGAGAAGGGACCTTCTACAATATTGAAGAGGGGCCAAAAATATGATGTATTACAGTTTATTCCAAGCTCCAAAAATAGATACAAATATGCCAAAGATCTCATGCAAGAAATGAGCCAACCAAGGTGCAAAGAAGCAAGTGGTGTATGGAGGTCTCAAACAAGTGAGGGCCCATCAATAATTTTGAAGAGGGACCAAAAATAAGGCTTTTTACAGTTTATGGCCGAGGTCAAAACAGTGTGCAAATAGGCTCAAAATATCATGCAAAATGAGGCCACCAAGAGGGCTATAACATGAAGTATACCAAGGATGTCTCAAACAGCCCTAGACCCTTGATGAAGCATGAAGAGGGGGTCAAAATAAGCCTCTTTTAGTTCGGACCAAGGTCCAAAAACAGAAGCTCAATAAGCTAATAAACCATGCAAAAATGGGGACCAAAGAGGGGTATAATGGCAAGTGATACATGGAGGTCCCAAACAGTGGTGAGCCCTTCTTCAATGTTGAAGAAGGGCTCAAAATAAGCTCAGTTACAGTTTATATCATGCCTCAAATCAGATTACACATAGGCCAAAAATACTATGCAAGATAATGGCATACAAAGGGATATTGAAGCAAGTGCAAGATGGGGGTCCCAAACAGGGTAAGACCCTTAATGAAATAGAAAAATGAGTTCAAAAAAAATGACATTTTCAGTTATGGCCAGAGCTCAAAACAGCAAGCAAAAAGGCCTAAGAAATGGTACAAAAATGAGCTAGAAAAGGGGGAAATGGTGCTTACCCTTGAAGACCAAGCCTTGGCTGCCTCTTGGACTGAAAAATGGTGCCTCCTAGCCTCTGAGAAGACCTCCAAGCTGCTGGAAATGGAAGTGGTAGTGTGGTGCTAGGTGATGGTGAAGAAAGGGTGTAGGGACTTGGATGTTTGGAGCTTGGAAGTGGGAGATGAATAGAGGTATGTATGCAAGGTTTCAAGACCAAATTTTTTCAACCCTTGGACCAATGCTGGAGGCTGGTTATATGGACCAAAGAGAGGGAGAAAATGAGGGAGAAAAGGGGGGGGGGAAAAACAAGCCAAGTTTCCCCCCAAAAAGTTCCCCCCCCGGATACAGATTTTGGGGGGGAAAAAAGTATACAGCTGTAATGTACCACCTGTAAGGATCAAGGCCGGCCAAGTATTGGAACTGCAGGTGGCCGGCCAGCCACCCCCCATGGCCGGCTGGCCAGGGGTCAAAAAGGCCAAGTTGAATTAGTGGCCGGCCACCACCAATTGATGTCCTCCCAGGTGCCCTCAACACAACCCTGTGGTCCAAAATTGGCAACTGTGAACCAGGAGAGAGAACAACCCACTTTTCAAAGGGGTTCAAAAGGGTCAAATGGAATTAATGGCCGGCCATGTAATATTTGTGTCCTCCCAGGTGTGTACAACACAAATATGTGGTTTGGAGCTGAAGAAAGTGGCCTTAGGGTGGTCAACATTGGCTTTGGAGTGAGAAAAATGAGCATCGGAGGGCGATGAAGGAATATAACTGGTCACTGAAACAATTACTGGCCTCCCACTCTTCTATGACCTTCCTGGTGATGAAACAGAGGTCCCTGCCAAAAAAGAACGAAAACCGATGCAAAATGAAGGTTCGGGGGCTGAAACGCGCAGTCCGAGGCCCCGAAAACCGACTGTTAGGCACCGGGAGTGGTGTTCGACCACGAAGTGGATCTCTCAGACCACAGTGTCCCTTAAAAGGGAGTAAATAGGATGCATGCCAAAAATCGGAGCAAACAGAGGTAGTTAGGCGGTCCCGAACCGAGGCACACGGCCTGACGGCTCCGAAAACCGGGAACCGGGCTCCGAAATGGGCAAAATGGCCTACGGCCACGAAATGTAGCCCACGGCCACCGAGAGATGATCTACAAGACCTCTCCCTCCCCTCAGGAAGAGAAAATAGAGAAAACAGAGCCTGGTTCGCAAACCGAGGCAAGGCACAGAAAAGCCCGGAAGTCCGGAGGCAGGGCTCACGGCCGAGACTCTGAAACCTCTGGACGAGCACGATATGCAACATCACCAAGCGCTCAATCGGTGACGTCTGAGTCTTAAGGTCGGTAAAAAATGGGGTGTCTACAGTTGCCCCTCTTTGACAGAACTCGGAAGTCACAAGTGACGGGAGTGAATGTCAAAGCCCAGAGACGACCCATTTTTGACAAGGCCGAAGACTTAGACAATCATACAAGATGAACAGAGATATGCCCGCAGGCGTGCCCGCAGGCAATGGGGCAAAATGCAAAGCGATATGCACAGAGCCAGATGTAACTTAATGATCATGCAAATGCAGCAAGCTGTAATGAAGCAAGTATTCGCAAATAGATGCAACAGTTTTAAGCAAGAATACAAAGCAACAACTACATTTCATGCAGTTAAGAATGCAGAGAATTGTTCAACTCTCGTCACGTCTCACACGGAGAAGATACGATACCTGTGCGATTCGTCTGGTCGCACCAGCTTCAAATGAACCGTACATACAATATCGTGCCTGCGAAAGAGAGAAACTCAACAAGCATAACATGTTTAGCAAGATATATCCAATGTGATATCGAAAGTTCGGCAAAAGCGGTATCGGTGGGTGAATGCATCGCAGTGCGAGAAAGGAGCGTGCGTGACAACACAAGCTTAAACATAGAGGCACGGTAATATCAAGAAAACATGCATGACAATGCAAGTATGTTCATGAGAATGCAAGTTATGTGCATGATAATGCAAAACGAGCATAAATTAGGGTGCATGTTTGCTACGAAACAACGAGCAAGGAAACGCGCGTTTCGGCGAAGGCGACTTGATCGTGGCCTCTGGTTCACCCCCGGAGGGGTTACAACACGTTCAAAAAGGATACACCTTGATTTTGATGAGTAATAATGAGTCACATGTCAGAAGTTGAAGCTGAAGTTCCGGCGGAGCGGTTTCGCGACAGGACGTGCACTTCTCTTGTACTTTTTCAGGTCCCAGGAACTCCAATCTTCCTCAAAATTTACAGAGAGCTAGGTGAGCATGTGGGGAACGCCACCAGCCAGTTTTTTTCCCCTGGGGAGGCCACCGGCCAGGTTTCAAAAAGAGAATGGCTGGCCAACCAGAAAAGGTGGCCGGCCGGCCACCTGCCCAAATCCGTGGGTAATTTGGTCTTTTCACCTTTTTTTCTTTAAATCTACTTACCCAAACACTTTGAGCTCATAACTTCAGGTCCGAAATCATCTTCTCCTCCCTCCCAAACCATTTTCTTCTCCAGATTTGAGCTTTATACGCGTTTTCCAACCCCCCACACAAGTTGTTTTTGCGAAAACTTTCAGTTTTAAACACTTTGAACCGATTAAATTTTGATTTCGGGGCTTCTTTTCTCATTTTCGCCACTTGAGGTAAGTTTGTCTCAATATTTGGAAGATTTTCTCGGGGGTTGACTTTTGTTGACTTTTTCATTTCCCGAGAGTTGACTTTTGTTGACTTTTTCTAATTTTGGCTCATTTTTGCTCCTTTTTGCAGATTTTCTGAAATGGCCGGTCATTTTCCTCACGGCGGGTCATTTTCCTCACGGCGGAGGTCCTCCGGGTGCCGGGATGATTTTGATGTCATGACTCTGCCTCCGAGGGTTCGACCCTTCGTTCCCGAGAGGAACGCCCCCCGGCACATGTTCTTCCGCAGGCCGTTTTTCGTCACTTCATTGACTTTAATGAGCGAGCACCTAGAGATCTGCTTCTGCGGGAGCCAGAGTATCACCTCTCCCACGAGGCACGAGAGGTATTTACTTCGTTTTTTACCTTTTCTGCAACATATTCTGTGTTTTTCATGCGCTTCGTGTCTTTGCCATGTTTGTCTGCTCATTTTGAGTAAGCAGCTTATTTAGAATGTTTAGTTCATGACACAACATCCTGTTTGCATTCTGAACACACAATTCAATCACTTGAATTTCTGAACATTGGGCCCATAAATTGATTGTGGACGCACGGCACACACTGGTAGGGAATTGAACACATGGCCCAATACTTGAATTCTGAGATGAACACACACAACCCATTCTTTGATATCGAACACACAGTTCATTGTTGAGGTGAACACACGGCACACACTGATTGAAAGTTGAACACGTAGCCCAAACATTTGAGATGAACACGCAGCCCATATTTTGATGTCGAACACACAGCTCGTTGTTGAGGTGAACACACGGCACACACTGATTGAGAATAGAACACGCAGCCCTAACTCGGATTTTCTGAACACACAGCCCAAATTGAAGGTGAACACGCAGCACATACTGATGTAGAGTAGAACACACAGCCCTAACTCGGATCTTCTGAACACATAGCCCAAATTGAAGGTGAACACGCAGCACACACTGATGGAGAGTAGAACACACAGCCCTAACTCGGATCTTCTGAACACACAGCCCAAATTGAAGGTGAACACGCAGCACACACTGATGTAGAGTAGAACACACAGCCCTAACTCGGATCTTCTGAACACACAGCCCAAATTGAAGGTGAACACGCAGCACACACTGATGTAGAGTAGAACACACAGCCCTAACTCGGATCTTCTGAACACACAGCCCAAATTGAAGGTGAACACGCAGCACACACTGATGTAGAGTAGAACACACAGCCCTAACTCGGATCTTCTGAACACACAGCCCAAATTGAAGGTGAACACGCAGCACACACTGATGTAGAGTAGAACACACAGCCCTAACTCGGATCTTCTGAACACACAGCCCAATTTGAAGGTGAACACGCAGCACACACTGATGTAGAGTAGAACACACAGCCCTAACTTGGATCTTCTGAACACACAGCCCATATTGAAGGTGAACACACAGCACACACTAATGTAGAGTAGAACACATTCTAACTCGGATCTTCGAACACACGCCCAAATTGAAGGTGAACACGCAAAGACACATCGATGTAGAGTAGAACACAGTTACATTTTACTTCGCAGACGCAAATTTATTTACTTGCACACAGCTTATTCATTTCATTTGCACACAGCTCATTCATTTTATACTGACACATGTATTCATTCTGAATGCAGGTTGGTTCTCGCACTGTGTGGGGATACAGCTCCACCGCTGTTAGAGATTGGTATGCTGAGCTCCCGGAGGCTGTCCGGGATTTAGTAGATTTGGCGGGGTTCGGGTCCTTCTGCGTTGGGTTATCGCGTTGTCCTGCCAGGAGGACACTGATGGCAGCTTTGGTGGAGAGATAGTGGGACACCGCCAACTCCTTTAATTTTTCCGCCACTGGGGATTTGACTATGACCTGGATTTTGTCAGATTGACCGCTTGGACATAGGAGGTTGGCCCATTCCTTACGACGAGGACATGGGCGAATGGGAGGCCGCTTGGATACATTTGCTGGGGGCCCGCCCGCCTGTTGACAGAGCTTCCGGGAGAGTCCGATACACCTGGTTCTCTTCCCATTTTCGGAGGGAGGGGATGGAGCCCGGGACTCCTGAGGAGGCAGAGCAGTATGCCCGTGGTTTTCTTATGTTCCTCTTCGGGACTACTCTGTTCGCCGATAGAGGGAACACGGTTGGGCTGTATCTGTTGAGCGCTCTGGTTGACCTATCACAGGTCGGTCGGTACGACTGGGGTGGCGCCGGCCTGGCTACCCTTTACTGCTACATGAGCGCGACCTCCCGCGGGCAGGGAGACTTACTTGGCGGTTATTGGAGAGCCTGGGAGGTACTTTCTGTCCTCTTGATTTACATTTCTGCTCCTCATTACTTGTACATTGCACACACAACGCACTTTACACTCTGTATTCTGCCCTCAGCACTTTGTATTTACATTCTGCACTGCTTTCCTCAGTTATGGGTCTACGTATATTTCCCGACGTTAACCCTAGAGTTGGTGGTGGCAGGGCCCCTCATGACCCCGTACTCACTGGTATTCGAGGGCCAGCACCGGCCGAGACCCCGAGAGACTCTCTTTTATCTACGGCAGTATTTTGACACTGTGCGGACGACGGAGGTATTTCAAAACTCTCAGTCCCTTCCGTTTTCATCTTTGATCTGCCCCGTATATTCCCGATTTCTGATTGGTTTATGCACTGGTTATCCGCAGATTACATGGCAGCCCTGGGCGCCCTTGGGTGATGGTCTCCGATTTCAGTATGCCGGAGGATCGGGCACCTCCCAGTACAGGATCCTGCTCGAAGGACCGGTTGGTAGAGCATGGTTTCTGGGGGAACGCTTTTTGCGTCAGGTATGGGGGTACACTTCTCAGGACCCTCCCGCAGCACCCCCAGTCAGTATGCGGACTGCTGATAGGCTCTCTTCCCAGGATGTTGTTAGTGCTATGCTGGGCACTGATGCTTTGCTACATCTTGAGGAGGGGGACTATGCCACTTATCGCCACGTATATCTGATGCCTCCCTTGACGGGAGTGCGTACTCCGTCACTGAGGCCTGCTGGTGTGCCATCTTCGAGTCAGGCTCGTGCTACAGATATCCCTTCCTCCAGCAGGGCTGGTACATCTAGAGGTGGGGGTAGGTCGGTTCCCCCGATCCCTCCAACTCTTCATCATCCTGGGTGGCCAGACATGCCGACCGAGTTGACGAGTTGGCGATTTGGGGTTCCTTACCAGGTCCCGCTAGAGCCTCCCCTTCCTGACCATAAATATGTCAGAGATCCTGATTCACCACCGGTATGCTTTACAGCTTTGATTTATCAGTCGAATACTTGGACATTCATTCCTTTACTGATGGTTTTGCATTTGTATCTGCAGCCTTCTATTGAGTACGTGGATGAGATGCTTGGAGTGATGGTCGCATTTGAGGGCATGATCCTGAGGAGGGAGGCACAGCTGGCCATTATGGGTGTGCAGGTACTGTTCATCTTTCTTGCGTTTATCATATTTCTGATGACAAGCTAGTTTTGAACATTCTACTACATTGATAGGCTGTTTGTGTAGAACACATCTGACACACACCCCACTCACATACTGTACTCGCATCTGATTTTCATATTTGAACTGATGTATTGAACTCTTTACTTTCAGATGCCTCCTGTATATGCTCCGCCGCGGGCCGGGCCACCCGGGCCTTCTCAGGGAGGTCGATTGTCTGGACCTTTTCGAGGCGCTGGGCCATCTGGGCCCTTTCGAGGAGCTGGGCCATCCAGGCCTTTCCGAGGAGTTGGGCCATCCAGGCCTTTCCGAGGAGCTCGAGGAGGGTCCTCTCACAGACGCAGGGCACATATTATAGAGGCGGAGCCCGATGAGGATGAGGAGGAGGAGGTCGCAAACCGTCAGTCGGAGACATCCGCTGAGGAGGGGGATTCCGGTCTTGGTTCCGGGAGTGGAGGCGAGGCTGAGGGGGATCCTAAGGATGACAGCTCCGACCCAGATGGTGATGGTGGTGCAGAGGTTGTCTCGCAGAAGAGAATGAGGAGGGCCCCTCATTCCCGCTCCCGAGTGTATTGATGCTGTTGTTTCCTGCTTTATTTTCCTTTTTGCTAGTAGTTTGTAGCACTTTGCATATTGTTAGGCAGTTTTATTTTATGTAAAACTTGTACCTTTTTTTTTTTTTGTAAAAGGAAATATGATGGGGTGAAACAGCTTTTGAAAAAGTGTTGTATTTTTATGCTCTCAGCATCGCATCGCATCATTTTGCACAAAAATGGGATTGAATGGAAATGTGCACTGTGTATTTACTGGGTCAGGTAATGAATCGACGCAACAAATCAAACAACTCGACTCACTAAGAAATAACAGAATCTTAGCAAGTTTACAACTCGATAAGCAAAATACAACAACGTTAACGACTTGATAAACAAGACTTAACAAAATTGCGTAAACAAAGAGTAACAACTCAAAACACAAAATACGACAGCTCGACAAAACTTACAACTCGATAAACAAAATGACAACTCGATAAGCAAAGATTACAACTTGATAAACAAAACAAAGCGTACTTCGGACGATCTGGGCAACGGAACGCATCCGAAACAGAGGGAAATGGAGGCCTTCGATACACCTAATGCTTGGAAATGCCTGGAACTTTCCTCTGGAGGGCAAAACAGGACCAAAGGCATACATTGGAGCATGGCCGGCCACTTTTTGAGCCGGCGCCACTTTTTGTATCGAGGGAGAAATGTGGCCGACTAGCTAGAAAAGGTGGCTACCGGCCACTTATTTCAAAGAAATGCCAAATTTTTGACACGTGTCCCCTGAATAGTGTCCCATCCTCTATAAAAGCTCCAACCTCGGGACTCATTCATTTCATCACTGCTTTGCACAAAAAATGGAGGCATTTCTCACAGAAAATCTCACATCTTGGATCTCTTCTCTAGATGGCTCGGAGAAGTTGAATTTTAGAGGTTTCGGCTTGAATGAACTATTCCCACTAAGCCGCACTTCGCTGCACTTTCTCTTCCTCTATGCTGCGGCGAGGTTTTGGAACCCAGTGACGCATGTTTTCAGCTTCGGCGGGCAAGAGGTACGTCCAACTTTTGAAGATTTTCAGGTTTTGATGGAATCTGAACGCTGTGAAGAAATTCTGCCTCAATTTCGCTTTGGCCACGCCCAAGCTTTAGGGGAAATGTGTGGGCTCACCATGTATGATGCTCGGTCTCTGATCTACAACGGGGAACTGGACGTTCTCGGCTTGATCCATCGCTTTTCTGATGCTGGCGACCGCGGCAACCATTATTGGCAAGGCTTTCGGCAACACGCCCTTTGCTTGTGTATGTTATCCCACTTTTTGCTCACTTCAGGATTTGGTGGATCTAGCATCCGTTTGGTTAAAGTTGCTCACGGCTTGAGAGAAGGAAGGAGCTGTATTGCTATGACACTGGCCGAGACGCTGATGGGTTTGGATGCTTTCTATCGTCGGGAGACGACCAGATTTGCAGGGAGTCCACTATTGCTACAGGTAATGTTTCCCACCCAATCTCACATATATATTTGCTCACATCACTCGGCCCTCAGGCTCAGCTTTTCTCACAAAATCCTTTTCTTACTTTTCTCTCATCGCACATCTCTTTATTCTTTATTCTCTCATTTTTCATCCCTCCCCAGGTATGGTTGATGGATAAATTGCAGGTTGTGGACTCTTGTCCAGCCTACTCAGCCCGCGGCTACTTCTTTCGCCAACATTTAGTTGATGCCCTTGATGAAGGGTGGTGGTTCGACTGGATGTGCAACTTGTCTGTAGATCGCATTGCTTGGCGCTGCCCTTGGCTCAATCTCCCAGCAATGGGTTATAGCATGTCCCGGCTGATCGGGATTCAGTTGATTAGTCTGACCCACTGTGTATTCTACTTTCCGTTCCGGTTCCTGCGTCAGTTTGGTCATGATCAGACTTGCCCACCAGAGGGGATTGAGTATCCGGCTGCTTTCCCGGTCCAAGGCGCACAACTTGCCCGATATGCCACGGCGTGGAGGACTAGAGAACTCCTGGCCCCCGCCCCTACTTTTAACTGCACTTTGACTGACGAGTGCTGGAATTGGCTTAATGAGGAGGCACAGACCGGGCCCAGCTTGGCATCAGAGGCTTCGACTAGCTCTGGGAGGGGGCGCAGGGACACCTGACTTGACTATGCCCCAGATTTATTGCTTTATTAGTACTTTCAAGTTTTCATTATGAGTGTAATAAAAAGCAACTTCAATTGTATGCAAGAGCAGGAGAACTCTGTTTTGAAATCAATGAAATTGAAGGTTGTGGTACTGAAAATTTTCTGCTTTGGTCCAAAAATGGTCTTAGTTGTGAAAAGATTAATTTGAACAAAGTCAACTTTTATTAAAACTTTTCAAAACTATTTTCGATATGGATCAGAACTGGACACGCCTGAGATCTGTCACTGAGATGCACAACCCTGGATCCTAGCAACTGGAAAGTTGCCCCTAGTCTGAATGATACGGTAGCACTGTTATGGCAACGGAAAGTTGCCCCTAGTCTGAATAGCACTGTACCGGAGATCACGATGAATGCTGATGGACAAAGATGACTGAGATGATCAATATGGACAAAGTTGATCGAGGAAAAGATTGTGGCTGAACTTCAGAATGAAGCTGCCTACGTATCCCAAGGATGGGAATCAAGCCTTACGTAGTTCAGGCTTAGGTTCGCTCGGGTATTTTCACTCTCCTTTTGCGCTCTAACTTTTGCCAAGGCCGCCCTTTGCGGGTTTTCAACCTTGCGAGCTTAGTTTTTATATTTTCAAATTTTTTGTGCTCTGAATTTTGCCTAGGTCGCCCTTTTGGGTTTTCGGCCGAGCGAGCCTCTCATGGGTAATATTTCTTCAACTTGTCCATGTTGATCGGTTGGGAAAACTCTAAGCCATCTAGATCCATCGTAACCACGTACCCACCTAATTGATTGACTTGATGATGTAGGGACCAGTCCAATTGGGTCTGAACTTGCCCCTTGGGTCGTGGATGGGAGCTCGGTTGTCTTTGAGTACCAAATCTCCTTCCTTTAAATTCCTGGACTTAACCTTCTTGTTGAAAGCCCGGGCGATTCTGCGTTGATAACCTTGGACATGGTACAGCGCTTTCAGTCTTCTTTCATCGAAAAGCATAAGTTCCTCAAATCGGCTCTGCTGCTAATCTGCCTCGGCTATTTGACACTCGGCCAATACTCGTAATGACGGAACCTCAATCTCAATAGGTAGAACGGCCTCTATCCCATAAACCAATGAGTACGGAGTCGCCCCAGTAGAAGTTCTGATTGAAGTCCGGTAGCCTCACAGAGCAAACAGCAGCTTATCTGGCCAGTCCCGGTAGGTTTCCACCATCTTCTGCAATATGCGCTTGATATTCTTGTTGGCGGCCTCAACCGCTCCATTGGTTTGCGGCCGATAGGTAGATGACTTGTGAAAAGCCACGTTGTATTTTTCCAACAAGTCTATCACTTCCTTCTTGAAGTGGGAACCATTGTCTGAAATTATTTCGTTTGGGACCCGTAGCGACAGATGATGTTGTTTCTGATAAATTTTGCGACGTGCGAAGCTTTCAACACCGCATAAGATTGGGCCTCAACCCACTTTGTGAAATAATCTATCGCTACCAAGATGAACTCATGCCCATTCGACCCCTTCGGCATAACAGCTTCGATTACATCAATTCCCCAGACTGAAAATGGCCATGGCGAAGTCATATTTTACAGCTTTGACAACGGAATGTTCATGCGATTTGCATGAATCTGACATTTGTGGCATCGCCGGACGAAACCAATACAATCCTCCTCCATAGTGGACCAGTAATAACCCTGTCTGAGGATCTTCCATGCCAACATTACCCCATTCATGTGCGCACCACATTCTCCCCCGTGGATGGCTTCCATCAGACGCTTTGACTCTTCGGCATCAACGCACAGTTTATGCATTCTCAGATGACCCCTTTTATACAGTTTACCCCCGCAGATAATGAACTGAACTGCCATTCTCCTGATTGCCCTTTTGTCTTTGGCGTTTACCCCTGGCGGGTATACTTCTTTCTCCAAGAAGTTCCAAATGTCGTAATATCAGAGGTTTTCGTCCTGAACTTCATCTATAGCGGCAATTGACTCGTAAGCAGGTGCAAATTTCTGGTCGATGATGACTGGACGCATCCGGACTCCACACGGGATGTCTATCATAGAAGATAGAGTTGTTAAAGAATCTGCGAACCTGTTGTTCTCTCTTAGTAGATGAGTAAAACTTAGCTTCTCAAACCGAGGAATCAGCAAATCCAAGGTCTGGTGATACATCATCATCTTTTCCTCTTATACTTTCCAGTCTCCTTTAGCTTGAGACACAACAAGGTTCGAGTCCCCAATGACGTCCAACCGTCTTGTCCCTAGTTCGAGGGCGGCTTCTAGACCAGCAATACACGCCTCATATTCTGCTTCATTGTTCGAGACTTTGAATCGGAATTTGAAGGTTAGAGGGATACGGGAATTGTCAGGTGCTATCAGCAACATTCCTATCCCATACCCGTGTTGATTTGACGCTCCGTCAAAGTACATCGTCCAAGTTTTGTCGTCGATGTGTAAAATGGCTTTATCTGGGAATAAATACTCGACTGCTTCACCCCCTTCCATTGGATGGTCGGCTAAAAATTCTGCCACTGCTCTGCCTTTGACCGACTTGCGTGTTACATACTTTAGATCAAATTCAGATAGCAACAACAACCAATGAGCTAGCCTACCCGTAAATGCTGGTTTCTTGAAAAGATATTTGATGGGATCAAGTCGTGAAACCAACATTACAGAGTGAGCTAACAGGTAGTGCCGCAGTTTCCTGGTAGCCCATACCAAGGCTAAGCAAGCCTTTTCCAGCAGAGTGTAACGGGTTTCGTACTCTAGCATCTTCTTGCTTAGGTAGTAGATGGCTCTCTTGACCTTGTCTTCTGATTCTTGTGCAAGCATGCATCCCATTGTAGTTTTAGTTACTGACAGATACAAAATCAACGGTTTCCCTGGTTCTGGTGGTGGCAACATGGGTGGGTTCTGTAAATATTCTTTAATCTGTTCAAATGCAGCTTGACATCGGCCGTCCCATTGGAACTTCTTTCCTTTCTTGAGGAGGCCAAAAAGTGGTTCACAAGTCAAGGTTAATTTTGAGATAAACCGTCTCATAAATTGCACTTTACCCAGAAAGCCTCGCACCTCCTTTTCAATCCTTGGTGGTGGCATTTCTAAGATGGCCTTGATTTTGGAAGGGTCGACCTCGATGCCCCTTTGTATAATCAGAAACCCTAGCATTTTTCCCATCAGAATAATCAATGTACATTTCTGAGGGTTTAGCCGCAACCAGAACTCCCTGATCCTTTGAAAAAACTTGTGCAAGGCGGTGTAGTGGCCCTCTCTTTCCTCGGACTTGACAATCATGTCGTCCACATATACCTCAACCTCTTTGTGGATCATATCATGTAATATTGTGGTCGCGGCCCGTTGATAAGTAGCTCCAGCATTCTTCAACCCAAACGGCATGACTCTATAGCAGTATGTCCCCCACAGGGTGGTGAATGCAGTCTTCTCCCGGTCCTCCGGCGCCATCACTATCTGGTTGTAGCCTGAGAAGCCATCCATAAATGAAAGCAATGCATGCCCTGCTGTGAAATCCACCAACTCATCAATATGCGGTAAGGGAAAGTCGTCCTTCAGACTAGCTCTATTCAAATCCCTGAAGTCCACGCATACTCGGATCCTGCCATCCTTCTTCGGCACCGGAACAATGTTGGCCAACCAAGTCGGATATTCTGATACCAGCAGGAAGCCTGCGTCGATTTGCTTGGTGACCTCTTCCTTAATTTTGAGAGCCCAGTCCGGGCAGATCCTTCTGAGTTTCGCTTGATGTGCCGGGCCTCGGGTCAAGGGGATCCGATCTTGTACAATCTCAGATCGATTCTGCATGTCTTCGTAGGACCACGCGAAAACATCTTTGAAATCTTTTAATAAAGCGACTAAGCGCTCGCGTTCCTCCGAAGACAAAGTGGACCCGATCCGACCGGCCAGGGTCCTCCTCAAGACTAATGTTCACGGTAGTGATTTCGCCCACTAGGGTTTAACAAATCTTTACTACTCTTGCTCAATTAATCGTTGCAAAACCGGAGGAACTTCGTCCTCGCTGCTTTCAAAATTTTGAAAGTCCGAATTAATGCAATAAATTAAGGGCACGTAAAAGTACTCTTTCGAAACCACCACTTGATTCTCATTAAGTTCATCCAAATCGTCCGATTCGTTTACAACAGACTCAAATGAAAAGGAAAAAGACGACCTAGATAGGACTGTGGCATCCGGGTTAACATCCCCAGGAGTACCAGACTCAGACTCAGTCGAGCTGGAATCTGATTCCGACTCACAAGACTCGGTGGAATCAGATTCCGGCTCACTACCTGACCCGGTGCTGCTGGACAAAAATCCCTCCTCGTATTGCCAAGTGAGAGAGGGTGCGATAGATGCATCCAAGATAGCTGCTGGTTGGCTCGCAGCCGTTTCACCCCCAATCATGGAAACCACGAAGTTATCCCCCAAGCACTTATGGTTGATCGGAGGATCAGAGAGTAGACATGCCAGCGTTACCCCCATTTCAAATTCTGTGCCCTCAGGATTCACTGCCTTGCACTGCTCAACCTCAGCTGATGGGTCTGTCTGCTCTGTGGCAACGTCATCCCCTGATAATTGCAGGTCGAAGAAGATCTCGAAGCCTGGCACGCGCTTCTTCTCCACGTTTATCCATGGCTCTGGGAAGCCGCAAAATGGAAAGTCCTCTCCCTCCCGGACGAAGCGTTCGTTCAGGGTACCCTGAATGGGCCTATGCATTAACTCAAAAGGCTTCCCAGCCTGCTTTGCTCTGGCTCTTCCGGCCATTTCTTTTCCCTTTCTCACCCAGTCCTCTTTGGTGGGCAAATAACCCAAGCCAAAGGTATGAGGGTTGTGTGGTACTTCAGCCAATGCTGCAACGCCTTTCCGGCCACTCCTTCCTAATCCCATCCCGGGGATGTGTTGTAGCTTGTTCATGAGGTAAACGGATTGAGCACTGACGTACACACCTTCATTCACAGCCATAATATTCTGCACCACCTGGGCCTCAGCCAAAGTGAATCCCGATAAGAACACATCCTCCGTGCCGTGCTCGATTTCTAGAACTGGTGTAGACACTTCCGGCGGCGGATGAATGGATGAATTTTTGAAGACAATAGCCACCCCCTTCCCGTGAGGGTACTTCAACATCTGATGTAAAGTGGAAGAGACTGCCTTCACTTGGTGCAACCACGGCCGCCCCAAGAGTAGATTAAAGGTTGCAGGAACGTCCAAGACATGAAATTCAATGTTTTGTTGTCCCGGACCAACCTGAGTCTGAATTTTGACAGTCCCCATCACTTCCCTGCTAGTATTATCATATGCCCTGATCACTTGAGTAGTCGGCACGAAGTCCGCGGGCTTCAACCCAATTGCATACGCTGTTCTGGTTGGGCAGACATTGATGGCAGACCCGGTATCAATAAGTACCACCGGTATCCACTTGTCTCTACACTCCACGAAGACATAGAGAGGTTTGTTATGATTTGTGCCCTCAAGCGGTAGTTCTTTGTCTGAAAAGGTTAATGCCGGGAAACCTCCTCCCAGAAAGACCAGCCCAACCAGCTGCTCTGGTGTAGTATCTATAGAGAGTTTGGCCTTGTCCATAGCAGATAGGACAGCCTGTCTGTGTATTCGCGACACCATAAGCAGCCCCTAGATGGAGATGTCTGCTTGTATCTTCTTCAATTACTTGAGCACAGCTTCTTCTTCAATCTATTTCTCCTTCTGTTTCTCAGCTTTTTTGTTTTTCCCAGACGCCTCAGGTTGGTCTAAATGCTGGGGCTTAAAATATCGCACACTTCTTGTCATATGAGCGATCTCGTCAATATACCAGGTATCATCTGGTTGACTACTCCCCCAATCCTCATCTGTGTGGGCAAGACATAAGTCATCGTCTTCCCACCACATCCCGTTGGCGGCGGCCCAGATGCTCGTGTCTTCCGCGCACCTTCATCCTCTTACCCGCAAAGATTTCGCTCCCGTGCACGCAGCACTCTCGACCCCCACATGAGCCTTAGCTTTTCCGATTCTCTCGAAATCCTCAAATCTTTGTTGTTCCAACTACGTCAGTACAGCTGGTTGGTCAATATTCCCTGCATTTACAATCCCCAAATTCTGAGCGAAATTCTTAGCGTCGGCGCTCTCCGGCGGTGGATTCTGACTCTCGGCCTTTCCGGCCACCACTAATACTCTTGCCCCTGCCGGGCCCTGTTTTGGTTGATATTCTACGATGTCTGGTTGATCATCTAACCATCCGTAACTTCTGCCGACTCCTCATATTCGAACAAGTTGATTGCTGTATCCCCTGATTCTTGGTCACTGAAGAACTGGAGGTTGGCAAGGTCCTCTCCTACGGCTGTTAGATCATCTGTTCCCCTTTCAAAACTGTCCCCCTGAATCACACATAACTCTGCTTTTTCTGGCAGCCCTACACTCAGCTCAGACTAGCCCACTGACTGGATGTATTCACTTGGATCATAGGCTCCTGCAGCGAGATTCCCAGACTGTTCAATCTCAGACTCAGCAACTCCCTTTTCCTCTGAAATCTGCCCTGTCCCATCTTCGGTGGTCACCACCACTGGCTTAGATTGGGTTGTGGAGATGTCCATCATGCACAAGTCAGTGCAGGCAGGAAGGATCACCACCGGCTTAGGTAGGTGGGATGGGGTGATATAGATACTAGGATCGTAAGACATGACCCCAGTTTGGATGAAGATGATTCTGTTGGGAGGAGGAGCTTGGTTATGTGGTGGGAGAGGATTTGTCGTGACGTTGGGTTTTTCGGGAGGCGCGATCACCTGCTTGTCAATAAGATCCTGAATCTCATGACGCAATCTGAAACAACGGTCGGTGTCATGACTGTGCTGTTGGTGATACGCGCATTATTTTGCTGGGTCATGAGAGGGAGGGAGTGGATTTGGTAGTGGCCTCGGCTCTAGGGGCGTGTAGACGTCCCCGAACGCCCCGGGAGGGTTAAGTCCTATTCCGTTCATATTGGGGTCACTACAGTTCAAGGACTCAAATGTCACGGTTCTTAATCTTGAACCAAAGAGTCCAAATCCGGCAAATCGATTTTGAAAACAGATTTTTTTTTAAAAGAAGTGCCAAACATGGACTGCTTTGCCAGATACAGAGTCGCCACCTAAATGTTTTTTAATGGGAAATTTAGGAAACCCTGACTCGTTGCCTAAGGCCACGTGTCCGTCATCACCAAAGTTGCCTCGGCTCGGGAACTTGGGTACGATTGGGGAAGGTCACTTCGTGAGCACCCCCGCTCGCCCGGTCAAAGACCGGCCTCTACTAACCATGATATCTATTTTTGAAAACATTGTGTGTTCTTATTCCGGTTATTAGCCTAGGTTACTATGTGATGCGCACAGCATACAAGTATAGACTGAGTCGTCTGAATTGGAACAAAACACTTCATGTTTGTTTTTTGAAAGATGGTTTGCTACCCGCAGGTAGGCTTAAAATGCAGATTTTGCCACCCTCGGGTGGGCTTAGAAAACATGATTTTGC
Organism: Camellia lanceoleosa; assembly: GCA_025200525.1. Taxonomy (NCBI): domain Eukaryota; kingdom Viridiplantae; phylum Streptophyta; class Magnoliopsida; order Ericales; family Theaceae; genus Camellia; species Camellia lanceoleosa. The sequence goes on from CM045772.1 coordinate 13,039,073, forward strand.
CACTGTCTAGTGGGCTTAAAACGAACATTTGATGAATTGTTCCAATCCAAATAACACAACCTCCACCCACAGGCATTCAAGGCAGTTATATCACATAAGCAGTTAGCCTCATGGTAAGCATGCTATTCATGGCAACACTCACACGCATGCAAGGATGCTAAAGTATAAAACTCACCGAGTACTCCAAGCCAAAACAGAAACTCATTAGAAATCATGCATGATCCTAAAGTATACAGAAATGCCTAATGCAACACATGCAAAAATGCAAACTATAGCAGGCTCGGCTATTCTAAATATGGCATATGGAATGCTACAACTAACACGTATTCAATTTGGAATTGAAATACAAATGCAGTTTGTATGATGCGCCGAGCCCGGTGCATGCAAAAACAGATGAATGAATGCAAACATGCTATCATACTGTATGTTAATTGAAATATGCCCTAATCTAACCATCATAAGCAGGTAAATAAAAAGGAAGAAAGACGTGGGGTTGGAAGACATGCATCACACTCACGCACACTTATTACAATTATGCCCTCGCGCAGAGGGTCCAAATAAATATACAGTCCCGAATAAAAGAATAGTATAGTCTAAATAATACAGTCCAAATATGTACAAATTCCTAATTAATTAACAAATTAACTAAGAAAATAAATAAACTGGCATGCAAGCCAGGGACTGCCTTGATTCCATTCCGGATGATGAATGATGCATGCCCGGGTTGCCTTTGCGCGGAAATCCATGACGATGCCCCAATTAGCCTCTGTTTGCACCTGTTCTTGAAATGCGTGCCAAGTCTCGGAAGACTGCTGATTCTTGATTTTGATTTTGCTGCAGAGCGGAGAGGGCATAGTAATGTATTTTCACAAATATATGCATGTCTCGATCCTCGTGCCACCAATCACGCATCTCGATGCATGATGGCCGAGGAGCCGAATTGCACAACTCAATATAGAATGAATGCATATGAACACTACAACAAAACCTAACTCCATCATGGATAATCCGGAGTGTCGGTGACTTGGGAATTGAGACGCGTTCCGTCACTCGGAGTATGGAGCGCATCTCGTTTCCCGTGCCCGGGCTAACTCCTATCCCGAACACAATGCGATATGCATGATATGCATGAAATGCAACTAATATACAACCTAGCATGCGCAATGCTATGAAATGACAAACACGATGCACGAGGTAATACACAACCGAGCATACACAATGCTATGGATGAAATGACATACGCAATGCAATAATGGGCTTACACCAACATGAGAGAGCCTCAGCCACACTCACATAGGAGGCCATCGGATGAAAACAAGACAACTCGAAATGCGTGCTCGTGTGCACGCAAACCGAAGACGGACCCTCAGGCACCGAAATGCCACTCTAATGAGACATGGCAAAGACATGGAATATGATATGCGAACATGCAAAAATCAGTGACAAAATGAGGGGCAAAACAGTCCCGAAACGAGGCGAAATGACACCCGATGCATGGAATCACTCTCAAAATGCAAAACTAGGTACATGAAATGGCTTACAGCTATACAAAGCATGCATAATTAGGACATGAAGTGTAAAAAGAAGAAGCAAGGCAGCCCCAAAACTAGCATTTTTACAGTATAAAGCATGGCCAAACAGTGGGCAAAAGCAGGGCTAAAATGGCATACAAAAATGGCTCCGCAAGGGGGGCAATGAGGCAAGTGGTAGATGCAATGCCCAAACAGAAAAATACCCTTCTACAAAACTGAAGAGGGACCAAAAATATTACAATTTAAAGTAGATGACAAGCCCCAAATCATTATTCAAACATGCTCAAAATACAATGCAAGATTAAGGCCACAAGAGGGCTATAACACAAAGTATACAAAATATTCGTCAAACAGCTGAAGACCCTTAATAAAACATGACAAGGGGGAAAAAATATGGCCACTCTCAGTTCTGATCATGGCCGAAAAACAGAATCAAGATAAGCTAACAAAACATGCAAAAATAGGGACCAAAGAGGGGTACAATGGCAAGTGATACATGGAGGTCCCAAATAGTGTTGAGCCCTTCTTCAATGTTGAAGAGGGGCTCAAAATAGGCCTATTTACAGTTTACATCAGGCCCCAAAACAGATCAAACACAAGCTAAAAATATCATGCAAGAAAATGGCATTCAAGAGGGCATTGAAGCAAGTGCAACATGGGGGGCCCAAACAGTGTTGAGCCCTTAATGGAACAAGAAAATGAGCTCAAAAAAATGACCCTTTCAGTTTTGGTCGGAGCTCAAAACAGCAAGCAAAGAGGCTAGAAAAATGTTGCAAAATTGAGCTCAAAAAGAGGGGAAATAGACTTACCCTTGAAGACCAATCCTTGACTCCCTTTTGGCTTGAGAAATGCTGCCTCCTAGCTGCTGGAAAGCTCCCCAAGTTGCTGGAAATGGAGTAGTGGTGGTGGTGCTTGGTGGTGATGAAGAAATGAGATGTAGGACTTGGTGTTTAGAGCTTGAAAGAGAGAGATGAAGGGAGATGTGTATATATGGCTTCAAGCAATTTTTGTCAACCCTCAAGACAGAGCTGGAGGCTCTGTTATGTAGACCAAAATGGGGGAGAAATGGGGGAAAAAGTGGAGGGAAATTGCATCAAGTTTCCCTTCAAAAGAGTTCCCTCCGGATACAGCTTTTGGAGGGAAAAAAGATATACAGCTGTAATATACACACTCTGAGGATCATGGCCGGCTAGGTATTGGAGCTGCAGGTGGCCGGTCGGCCACCCCCCATGGCCGGCCGGCCAAGGGGCAAAATGGTCAAATAGAATTTCTGGCCGGCCACCAGATATTGGTGTCCTCCCAGGTGCCCTCAACACAACCCTGTGGTTCAAAACTGGCAACTGTGAAACAGGAGAGAGAACAAGCCATATTTCAAAGGGGTTCAAAAGGTTCAAGTGGAATTAATGGCCGGCCATATAATATTTGTGTCCTCCCAGGTGTCTACAACACAAATATGGGGGTTAGGATTGAAGAAAGTGACCCTAGGGTGGTCAACATTGGCTTGGAAGTGAGAAAAACGGGCATCAGAGGGCGCCGGAGGAATATAACTGGTTGCTGAAACAATTGTTGGCCTCCCACCCTTCTACGGCCTTCCTGGTGATGAAACAGAGGTACCTGCCAAAAATGAACAAAAACTGATGCAAAACGAATGTTCCGGCCAAAGCAGCAATTCGAGGCCCCGAAATCGATCATTAATCGAAAGTGGCATTCGACTACGAAGTGGGTCTCTCAAACCTCAGTGTTCCTCAAAAGGGAGTAAATAGGATGCATGCCAAAAATCGGAGCAATCAGAGATGGTTAGGCGGTCCCGAACCGAGGCACACGGCCTGACGGCTCCGAAAACTGGGAACCGGGCTCCGAAATAGGCAAAATGGCCTACGGCCGTGAAATGTAGCCCACGGCCACTGAGAGATGGTCTACAGGACCTCTCCCTCTCCTCAGGAAAAGAAACAGAGAAAACTGAGTCTGGTTCGCAAACCGAGGCAAGGCACAGAAGAGGGTTTGGAAGTCTGGAGGCAGGGCTCACGGCCGCGACTCTGAGACTTCTGAACGAGCACAATACGTAACATCACCGAGCACTCATTCGGTGACGTCTGAGTCTTAAGGTCAGTCAAAAATGGGGTGTCTACAGGGCGTCAAATGCTTCTTCCTGATCAATACCCCCAGAGCTTTGGACAGGGGCATATATAGGGGGTTGAAGGTTCTTTGGCCTCTGGGTTGATATTTGGTGTTTTGGGTATTGCTTCCAGATGCGGCAGAGAAAGGCGTGGCTGTCGTGGGTCTTGGGGGAGGGGGAGTGATGGTGACCATGCTCACCTCTGAAGCTCGTGCAGTTGCAGCGCCACTTGGGCCTACGTTATTGTTACGGTTGAAAGTCCTTCTGGGTTGCTCCTTATCCTGGTCAGTCAGGCCTTGTTTTATGGCATCCTCAATCTGTACCCCCATCTCGTGTAAATCTGAGAAGGTGGGAAAGGGAATTACGATCATCTTCTACATCAATTTCGGTTGGAGATTGCGCACAATCATCCTGATTTGATCTTTGTCTGTAGGCCTCAAGGTCATCATCGATGCTTTTGCCCTCCAACGAGTTACGAAGTCTGAGAAAGTCTCCTTGGGTTCCTGCCTCGTTGTTTCGAGATCACGGGTTGTAATCTCGATCTGTGTATTGTACGAGTATTGTGCAACAAAGGCCTCAGCCATCTCATCCCAACTTCTTTTGACCTCGTCTTCCAACTTCGCGTACCAGATGGCTGCCACACCCGACAAAGTTCGGCCAAACAGGGAAAGCTTTTGTGGTCGGGTTAGGCCCATTGGCCGCAGAATGTCTGAGAATAGTCGAAGATGAACCATGGGGTCCCCGGACCCGTCGAAGCGGTCAATTTGTGGCATCTTGAATCTGTCTGGCAATGTTACGGCTACATCGGTGTACCCATCTTCGATGTCCGGAATGGCTTTTACCCCTTGTGATTTCTTGAAAAGCTTCTCAAGCTTGCTCAGTTTTAGGGCTGTATGGTCGATTTCGAACTCAAAGGGAGAGTCCGGGTGGTTGGGTGTATGAGTCTTGGACAGTTGAGGTGGAAGCGGGGGCGGAGCTAGCCCCGTTGGAAGGTTTGTGTCCTCTTGGATATTCTGGACATTTGGCACGGTGTTCTGGGTGTTTGGCAGAGCATTCTGAACAGTAGGAGCCTGCTCGGGTAATGGGGGCCCTGGTGGAGGAGGAACCTGATGTGAAGCAGATGCGTGATTCTGCATTGCCTTAGTAATGAGCTTCATTGGGCCATGGATCGTGGCTCGTTGCTTAGAAAACTCCGCTTGGCGGATGGCATCCTCTGATCTGCCTCATGCTCTCTTGCATTTGACGATCATTTCCTCTATCCCCATATATTCGTTGGTCCAAACCGACCGACCTAAGTGTATCTCTATGGCGAAACTAAATCCCAACCCGACCGTTGTCTTGCTAAAGTAGCCCGCTGTCTCGGTAATCCCTGCTCTGACACACTGCGCCTCCTTGGCCTTCTTCTAACAACTGGGGGTAGGGAGTGGAACACTGGATGTTCGTCAACCAGATCCTCAGATCGATTGAGTCGGTGACCTCGTGTCCAAAGTGCTTGGGGAATATCTACTGGTTCGGAAACAATTGTGCTAAAAACCCTATCCCTAGCAAAAAGATAAATAAAGCGAAAAAGAAATAAATAACCAGATAAACGGACAACATAACAGCTTAAATTAAATACACAACACACGGCTGGGCATAACAACACACAGCTGGTAAGCTGAATACACACTGTCCTCAAACACTGATCAATATCCCTGAATCACTGTCCCCAAAACTGAATCGGATACCCGCAGATAACTGATTCTCAAATACTGACTGGTGCCCGCAGGCCTGATGCCCAAACTCATAAACTGATGCATGCATTCCTGTAGAGACACACTCTAAAAGCACATAACAGATAAGTGAGAGCCAAAACACCCCTATGTTGGGGTAGGGTTTCCCTGTCCTATTTTGTCAGGAGCTAGGGTTTCGCTACGCACGTAGCGGTTTCAAACAACTTATAAACGGGTAAGCAACCTGTCCTAGTTTAGAACGGTCACTATGGATCCGAATATGCACCAGGTCGAATGGTCAAAGAGGGTGCCCCGGTAAAACCGGGGTTTGTGTTCCCACACTGGCAGAGCCCACAACTGGTCAGCCTTATGGTCATGTCTTGACAAGACAAGCCTCCGGCAAACCGTTCATGAATAGCAGATGGCAAACACGGTGTCCTAGGCGCACCAATGCAAATGCAATGCAAAGAAACACACAAGTGTAGTCAAAACAAGATATCATGAGTTCGAGTCAAGTTCTCTAAATCCAAACTGTCTGGCCCTTTCAAGAACATAGGGGGTACTCAAATGGTGACACAATTGGAGGCGGAATTTACAGAGAAGGAAATCAAGAATGTGATTAAGTGCTGTGATGGCAAGAAGGCCCCTGAGCCTGATGTGTTTAACATGTCATTCTTCAAGAAATGTTGGAAAATTGTGAGGATTGATGTGTTACAGTTTATGAGGGATTTCCATCAGAATGCAAGGCTTGTTGGCGGGCTAAATAGCTCTTTTATAGCTCTAATTCCCAAAGTTTTAAGTCCGTCTTGCTTGAATGAATATAGACCTATCAGTTTGATTGGTTCCCTGTATAAAACTGTGGCTAAAGTGCTAGCTAATAGAATGAAACAGGTGATGCCCAAGATTATTGGTGAGGCTCAGTCAGCTTTTTTGAGGGACAGAAATATACTAGATGGCATATTGATAGCCAATGAAATAGTGGATGGGTGGAAAAGATCTAATAGAAAAGGCTTGGTGCTTAAATTAGACTTTGAAAAGGCTTACGACTCTATTAATTGGGATTTTTTATTTGATATGTTATCAAAGTTTGGTTTTGGAACTAGATGGGTAAGATGGATGAAAACTTGTGTTTCCTCAGCTAAGATCTCTATTTTGGTGAATGGGTCACCAACATCTGAGTTTTGTCCACAAAAAGACCTTAGACAAGGAGATCCATTGTTACCATTCTTATTCAACATTGTAATAGAAGGTCTCAATATTTTGCTGAGCAGAGTTAGAGAGTTGGGTCTAATTCAAGTGGCCATGGTGGGTTCAAATGGTTTAAGCGTCACGCACTTAAAATTTGCAGATGATACGATTTTGTTCTGTAATGCGGATAAGGTGAAGGTGAGCAACATTAAACGAATTCTATGATACTTTGAGATTACATCAGGTTTGAAAATTAATTATCACAAGAGCGTTATCTGTGGGGTTGGGGTAGATGAGGGTTTGTTTCAGGAGTTTGCTTCTTGTTTAAATTGTCTTCATCAAAAATTGCCTTTCAAATACTTGGGGTTTTCTTTGGGGGCTAATCCCAGCAGGAGGAGTACTTGGAAACCTGTTCTTGATAAATTCAAGCTGAAATTGTCTACACGAAAGCGAAGATTACTATATTTTGCTGGGTGCTTAACTCTAATCAAATCTGTATTGTCTAATCTGCTTATCTATTATTTTTCACTGTTTAGAATCCCTGCTGGAGTGGCAAAGGAAATTGAGAGAATGCAATCAGCATTTCTTTGGGGTGGATCCGATCTTAGAAGAAAAGTTCATATGATCCAGTGGAAGGTGGTTACTAAGAATAAGAAACTAGATGGGTTAGGTTTAAGGAGGACTAAAAGTTTCAATCAATGTCTCTTGCTAAAATGGTGGTGGAGATTTGATGTTGAGAATCACTCCCTTTGGAAGGAACTAATTTGTGCAAAGTATGTGTCCTTGGATGGAAGATGGATACCACAATTAATAGACAGAGAGTCCAAGATCTGGTCGGATATAATTCAGGTTGTTTAGTCCAATCCAGAGCTGCATCACTTTTATATTAATAATTCTCAGATTGTTCTGGGGGATGGGAGGAGAGTTCATTTTTGGAGGGACAGGTGAGTGGGTAATATATGCTTAATGGATGAATTTCCAAGGCTATTTTCCTTATCTATTGATAAAAATGGTGTGGTTAGTTGTAACACATCCGCCGAACGCCCCGGGAGGGTTAAGTCCCGTTCCGTTCATATTGGGGTCACTACAGTTCGGACTCGATTTGTGTCACGGTTCTAAATCTGAACCAAAGAGTCCAAATCCGGCAAATCGTTTTGAAGAAAAACAGATTTTTTGAAAAGTAGTGCCAAACATGGACTGCTTTGCCAGATTACAGAGTCGCCACCTAAATATTTTAAAATGGGAAATTTAGGAAACCCTGACTCGGTGCCGAAGGCCACGTGTCCGTCATCACCAAAGTGTCTTGACTCGGGAGCTTGGGTACGATCGGGGAAGGTCAGCTATGAGCACCCCCTTTCGCCCGGTCCGAAGACCGGCCTCTACTAACCGTGATATCCGATTTTGAAAACGTTATGCGTTCTTATTCCAATTATTAACCTAGAATTACTATGTTATGCGCACAGCAAACAAGTATAGACTAGATCGCCTAATTTGGAAACAAGCATTGCATATCCGTGGGTTTTGAAAACGCTTTGGAATTTGCTACTCGCAAGTAGGCTAAAACACGGATTTCAACGAGTTTTTCCAACTCAAGTAATCCAACCTCCACCCACAGGCATTCAAGCAGTTATATCACATAAGCAGCTAACCTCATGGTAATCATGCTATTATGGCAACACTCACACGCATGCGATATGCTAAAGCATAAAAGCTTACCTAGTACTCCAAGCCAAAACAGAAACCAGTTAGTAATCATATGCATGATCCTAGTTCATGTTAAGTGGCTAATGCAACACAAGCAATGGTGTAATCTAAACAGGCTCGGCTGTCCTAAGCATGGCATATGGAATGTTACAAATAGCACGTATTCAATTTAGAAATTGGAATACAATGCAGTTAGCGTGATGTACCGAGCCCGATGCATGTAAACAAATGCATGGATGCACGCATGCATTGCATAAGGTATGCTAAAATAAACATGCCCTAATCTACCATCATAAGCAGGTAAATAAAAGGGAAGAAAGAAGTGGGGATTGGAAGACATGCACACACCCACACACACTTATTACAAATACGCCCTCACACGGAGGGACCAAAATAATAATACAGTCCAAGAAAAATAAACGAATAAATTATTATAAGACCTCTAATCTAATTAAATTAAATGCAAAGAAGAGATGGCCACAGCCTCCGCCTCGGGATGCGCAAATGATGTATGCGTCAGTTCGACTTGCTCAGAAATCCGCACCATGCCATCAAGGTTGTTTCGCTTTCACCGTCTCCGCTTCTAGAAAATTGCAAAAGTCCTGGAACAGGCTCCCTGAATCCTAAGGATCATCACCGGCTAGATAGAATGTCCACCGGCCGTGTATAAAGTCCACCGGCTGGAAATGAAGCTATCGGCAATAAATACATTGCCGGTCGGCACTCTATATTGCCGGTCGGCACAAAATTCCTGCAGAAGACAGTTTTGACAGCAACAGCAGACCAGCAGTGCAAGGCATAGAATTTCTAGGCAAATGTATGCATGGACACACTCCCTATCATGTAATGGACTCAAGGGAGCATGGCCCTCAACCCCCGGGCCATCAATCACGCATTTCAATGCATGATGGCCCGAAAACCAAGTTAGCAACTTCGATATCAAATGCAATGCAAGCACAAAACAAATCAAAGGGCCCCAACCCCTATCATGATTGGTCAAGAGGCAAGGGATGCATGCTCAATGAAATGCAACCTAGGCATGGCGGCTAAGTATGCAACATGAACATGCAAATGAGCAATATATGCTAGGCTCGCAACCTAAACATGTAAACAAACATGGCATGTAACAATATACAATGATGGACTTAAACTAACATGGATAACTCGCAAGCATGCCAAAATCAGCGGCCATGAGATGAAAATGAGATGCCTCAAAATGCGTGCACACTGCACGCATAAACCTAGGAAATGGCATACGCAATGCAATATGGACTTACACTAACATGAGAGAGCCTCACCACACCCACATAAGAGGCCGTTAGATGAAAATGAGATGTTGCCTCAATCATGCAGACACGCATAATCGAGGACCGCGCTACTACGCATTTAAATGGCACTCTAATGAGACATGGCATAACATGGAATATGGCATACAAAACATGCAAATTTCAGCAGCAAAATGAGGGGCAAAACAGCCCCGAAACATGGCGAAATGGAACCAAATGCATGGAATCGCTCCCGAAATGCAAAACTAGGTACATGAAATGGCTTATGGCTATATCAAATATACAAGATATGAACATGAAGTATGAAGACAGAAACTATACAGCCCCAAAATAAGCATGTTCATAGTACAAAGCATGGCAAGAAAGTAAGCACAAGTGGGACTAACATGGCATGCAAAAATGGCTCCTCAAGGGAGGCAATGAGGCAAGTGATAGATGAAATGCTCAAACAGAAAAATGTCCTTCTACAACACTGAAGAGGGACCAAAAATATGAACATTTACAGTAGATGACAAGTCCCAAAACAGTATACACACATGCTCAAAATGCAATGCAAGATTAAGGCCCACAAAGGGGTATAACATGAAGTACCAAAAGGATGCACCAAACATCCAAATACCCTTCATGAGACATGTAGAGGGGGTCAAACTAAGACTCTTTTCAGGCATGTCTAAGACCCAAAAACAGAAGCATGGTAGGCTAAAAAGACATGCAAAAAAAAGGGGACCAAAGAGGGGTAATGAAGCAAGTGCAAGATAGGGGTCCCAAACAGGGTTGAGCCCTTCTTCAATGTTGAAGAAGGGATCAAAATGAGCCTACTTTAAGTTTACATTATGCTCAAAAACAGAGCACACATAGGCTAGAAGTTGCATGCATAAATGTGGCATATCAAGGAGTATTGAAGCAAGTGCACTATGGAGGGCTCAAACAGGGTTGAGCCCTTAAACAAACATGAAGAATGGCTCAAAATAGGGCCCCTTTCAGTTAGGGTCGGAGCCCAAAAAATTAAGCAAATAGGGTAGAAAAATGTGACAAGAATGTGCTACAAAAGAGGGAAAATGATCTCACCCTTGAAGACTACCCTTTTGGTTGCTTCTTGGCTTGAGTTGCAGCACCTTTGGCCTCTGAAAAATTGCTCCAAGCTGCTGTGATGGAGTAGTGGTGGTGGTGCTATGGATTGGTGAAGAAATGGCCAAGGATTTGAGAGGTTTAGAGTAGAGAGAGAGAGAAATTTAGACTGAGAAGCTCCCAAGATTTTCTTTTTTTGTTCTAACCCTAAGCCATATGAGATATAAGGCCCTATATATGTCAAAATAAGAGCTTTTGGTCGAAATATCCCAATTGAAAATATCTTCCACAGTGTATTGATAAATATCTATCAAAAATCTGAGTTCTGGACACTTTTGGCCGACCGGCAATCTTTTGTGCCGGCCGGCAATCTTTTGTGCCGGTCGGATAAATGGATGGCCGGTAGGTAGCCGGTAAGGTCAAAAAGTTCCGGTGAAAGTCCAGATTGAAGCCCCGAAAGTTAGCTTTCCAATGGCGCAAACCTTGTATTAAAATTCCTCCTGTGGAAAAAGTTATACCCTTTTTGGTGAAGCCGCGCAGATTCGATCCAACCGGACTGATCCCCTATATCTCCTCCCCCCGGATTTGGACTTAGGAGATTCTTGAGTACAAAATGAAGCCCCGGAAATAAGCTTTCCAATGATGGTGGCCCTATATTTTAATTCCTCTTGTACAAAGAGTTATGCCCGTTTCGGGAAAGCCGCGCAGACTTTTCTCCTTCCCGGATTCATGCTGAACCACTCCCAAACTAGTTTTCTCCCGTCTTCTCTTCTTTTCTTCAACTTCAAACCCCTAAGTAAGATGTTTTGAAAGATTTTTCAAAGATTTCATCTCTCTTTCATTCATCTCCCCTTTTGTCCTTGCTCGGTTTACCGAAAAGCGCAACATTTACCGAAATGCGAGCGTCGGAACATCGTGGGAATTTAATTTCAAAAATGTTTTGAAAGAGAGGGTTTTAAGGTATAAAAACCATCAAAAATAATTTTGGTTCACGATGGGGTATGAAGTTGAGATTTGCCTCTCTCCTTACCGAAGAAACTGAACCTGTGCACTGCACACCTTTCTCCAACGAGTAAACCATCAGTAGTGCCCAAGTCTTAAGGGCGGTCAAAAATGGGGTGTCTACATTAGTGTGTTCTTTGAAAGAAAGAAGGAGAATGGTTGCTGGAACATGGGCTTTAGACAACCTTTGCTGGTCTGAGAGGAGGAAGAAGCTAACAGACTCTTTCATCTGTTGAACATTGCACCATTACTGTGCACTACCAGATCTGTTGAGCTCAAGTAGGGTGCAGACCCATCCGCTCTTTTTACTGTGACCTATAGTACCAGTGGCTGCCTTAATTTTGAACAACTTTGCTCCTCCCAAAGTGCAATTCTTTGGGTAGCTGGCTTGGCTGGGTAAAATACTTCTAGTTTCCTCCATAGAATTGGAATACTACTAGGGAGTGCAAATCTTGATTGCGTTTTCTGTCATAATGAGATTGAAACTGTGGAACATATTCTTCTTTTTTGTCCTTTTGTTTGGTTGCTCTGGTCCAACATTATATGATGGTGGGGAATGCTGTGGGTGTTACTAGGTTCAGTGACTGGACTGTTGCATTGGTGGTTTGGCTATAGAATGAAGAAGCTGGAGAATAAAATTTGGATGGTTCTACCTTTGGCTATTCTCTGGTCTGCATGGAAGCATCGCAATGATTGTGTCTTTAATGGTTCTCAACCTAACTTGGATGATTTGTGTGAATTAGTGAAGGTTCGAGTAGTTATGTGGCTTAAAGCCTCACCAGTTTAGATGGAGTTCTCTATTAATGACTTGGTCTTTAACCTGCCACATGTGATGTTTTGCAGCAAAAATGGAGGCTGACTGATTTGGATCAAGTCTGGTGGCATTTTTTACTATGCTGCTATTACTCTACTGCTAGTACTTTGCCTACCCATATGAGTTTTTGTTTCGTTAGTCCATTAATGGTGTGATGGTGCTCATGGTAGCATCACCACAGAAGTGTTTGGTTCTTGATGGTTGGATGTTGGTCTGAATGGTGCTCATACTGGTGTTGTGTGATGAACTGCTGATGTCTGCACTGGTCTTATCACTGTTGATATCTGATTGGTTGTTGATTGGTTTGTGGATTGGATTCTGGTGTTTTTGTTTCCTCATCAATTCTGGTATTCTGGATTCTAGTGTTTTGTTCCCCCATCAATTCTAGTGTTATGTGCCGCACTGCTGATGCTTGCATTGTTGAAGTTTTTGATGTGCTCAGGTGTTGTGTTTGATCTCACCAACTAGCTTTCTGCTTTTTGTCTGGTTGGTTGTTGGCTTGAATTGGTTGTTGGTTTGAATGGAGTTCTTGGCAACAGAGGCTTGCATGGGTCTCATGTTGTTCTGCTGTTTGGTTTGTGGATTGGATTCTTGTGCTTTTGTTTGCTCACTGCTGTTGTGCTTATATGGTTGTTCTGTCTTTTTGGGGTGTTTTTGATTGGTTCTTCACCAATCCTGGGTTTAGTGCTAGCATATAATTGTGCTGTCTTTGCGGTGCCAACCTAGTTGGGATTGCTAAGGTTAGCTATGATGCTTTCTGCTCTTCCCTACTTTATTGATGTAATGTTGCATGTATTTTGCCTTTTCATCAATAAAGTTTTGTTTTTGCTGATCAAAAATAAATAAATAAAATCTAAGTATAAGCTAAATTAAAATTATAAGGATCAAATTAACATAACAGATAAACTAATTAAACTATGGGTGTAGTTTATTCAATTTATTTATTTTTATTTTTTTATTTTTTATTTTGAGTAAAACAACCACCACATGTCATTTTTCTTTGTGTTTTTGCTTTGTTCACGCATGACCCTTGTTAGTCTCTTGTGGGCATTACCTTCCCAAATGGTAGGTCACATTATTTGTAACCAAAAGTTAGGTAGGAGGCTTTGGTAGTCTCCTTGAAGGTTAACCAAAAGAAGAAAAACATTATAAAAATTAATTAATGGACTTTTCCATCTTTTTAGAGCATATTAGACACATGTAGTTGTTCACCCAAAAACAAAGACATATGTAGTTAATGATTCAAACTTTGTTGCTTTGCCTTGTCAATTAGAACTATTTTGGCTTTGAGATTTGAGAGTCCTCCACTCAAACTTTGTTTCTTTGTTTTGTTTTGTTTTTTGTTTTGCTTTGTTTTGTTTTGTTTTTTTTTCCAAATTGAAAAGGTTAGAGAGCTTTTAAATATGCCAACTGAGAGGGCAATTTATACTGAATTGGGCCGAGCTGGTGGTTGGGCCGAAGTAAGCTCAAGTGAAAGGGTAGCTTGTACGTCGGGGCTTGAGTGGTGTAGCTCGGTTTCTTCTTAGTCCGGTCTTGACATACTAAACCGGAGTAGAAGTGAAGAATGGAAACTAATAAGAGTAACATGTGTTAAACCGAGGTGAACTTTGACTCATGTCTTTGACTCCTTATGTTTAGCTCGGCCTTAGCATGGGGTAAGGGATAGAGGTTGTTACTCGGGAGTTCGACCATCTCACTTGGTTTAAGCGGTGAGGAGGTGTTGGAGGATAAGCATTATCTTCCAAGAGTATGAGTTCTAGGAGGACTCTATGCAGGAGGAGTAATCCTAGAAGGACTCTACACTTGGAGGAGTAAGAATCCTACCAGCATTGTGCCACGTGAAATCTATATAAGCTCATCAATAACACCTTTGGAGGCGTAATACAATTTTGCTCCCTCGATACATTGAGCTTTTGCCTTCTTGTCCTGCTTCTTGACTTAGGCATCGGAGAGGTTTCGTTTGTATTTTCGTGGTAGAACGAGACTTGATCAACAGGATTATACGAGAAGGTATATTTCTTTCCGTACAATTAGAACAACCTCTTGATCACGTTTTCTCTCGAAGAACAAGGGCGAACAACGAAGAACTTCCTCGATTAACTCGAGAAGGAGGTGCAAGGCCTACCTTTGGTCCCTCCCATGGCGAGCACGAATCACAAAGGCAATTCGGAGGGATGCGAGGACGAAGGAGGAATGGCAGCCCTCATCCCTCTCGTCACAAAGCCCGGAAAGACAAAGGCGAATTGATCCTCAAATTACGGAGGATCGCGTCGAAGCAAGACGAATTGATCCAGAAGATGGCGGCGGACATGGAGTCAAAAGGAAAAGAAGTGGCGGAGAGGGCGTAACAAGAAGACGCCTCGCCACTCGAAGGTCGTGGTAGGAATTCTACACCCTCTCAACCAGAAGCCTCGGGGCGAGGCGACGCGTCCCGTATCTTCCAGACTCGTCACTCTAGGTCCGAGAGGACGAGTCGAAGGTCATACACCTGAGGGAGTACCTATTGGCCCTCACATACGCATCATACGAGGTCCGACAGGGAATTACCTAGGTCGTCCGACCTAAGGTCCATGTTGGAAGAAAAGGCGCGATGGAAGGAGGCGATCCCCAGTTGGTTCTGCCTTTCTGGCGCGTTCCTCAGACATGGAAGCGTCGAGGTTGGAATGCCAAGGCGCGCTCAGCATCTGAACCGGCGGATAAGGCATTGGCGAAGACCTCACCATTCGTCCCGAGATTGAGAACGCCCCTTAAAGGCTTCCTACAACCCAAGTTCACGGCGTATGAAGGAAAAAATGCTTACACCACTGAGCCACTTTCGCCAAAGTTATGGTATATCGGCGGAATGAGGCATTGATGTGTATCCTATTCCCTCAAGCCTCGGCGACCTAAAACTTGGTTTGAGAAGCTTCCAGGGCAACAGCAGCCTCTCGGGCGCATTAGCAGGCGTTTGTAACTCGGTTAACAAACACAAAAACCGGTGGAGATCTCTCCATCGACATGGGCGACAAGGAGACCACGAGGTCATACAACAGCTGCTATTGGGAAGCGTTCAGCAGTTGGGGAATTCAACCAACCTCGCCATTGCGCAATACAAAGAGGTCTTCAGGACTCTATCACTATGACGCCACCCTCACTATGGAGGCCGATGGAGAGAGTGCATCGACATCGGGGTAGAAGAGGATGGCGCTCGTGCGGCAAAATTGGGCACAACCTCGACACGAAGAAGACCTCTTCAAAGGTCAATGTCGCCGAAACCAAAAAGACAATGATGAAGACCAGACAAGAGGTGGTTGAGAGTCCGCCATAACCACGGTGTTCAAGAAACCGATCTACCGTATACTCTGAGATTCGAGACGAAGCTTTAAAGTGGCACGCCAAGTTAGGCGAGGCCCGAAGGATTATGATGACAGATCCGGATGCACCTTCCACAAGGAAAAGGGCACTGAAGCGCACGCTGAGGCAACATGAAGAGTTGGTGGCTAAATACATAGAATGAGGAGACCACAACCTCCCCAATGGAATGCCGACGATACAAGGCACCATCAACGTAATCCATGGAGTCTTTGAACCAGAGCGAGTATGCGAGCTCGAGGTTCAATCAAAAGCACTTGAGAGAGGTGCTAAGTGCCCAACCAAAAGGGGAGGACAGCCACAAACATCATGTCCTTTTCGGATAAAGACTTGGAGAATATATTGCCCACAAGCGATGCCTTGGTCACTCTCCGAGTCAAGGATTTTGACGTCAAGCGGATTGATTGACCAAGGTAGCTCTGCGAAATCATGTACTGAAACTTTCAAGCAACTCAAGTTGCAAGACAAGGACTTAGCCCCCGCCAGATCCTTTGATTGGATTCAATTCCATGCCGTCTTGGGAGTGGCGGCAAAATCATTCTTCGAAGTGAAGTGGAGTTCACCTACAACATCATCTTAGGCGTAACATGGTCACGCCATGCGCTCGGTGGCATCCTCCTACCACCAAGTGATGCGGTTCCCCAAACGACAGGAGTAATAGAAGAAGTTTATGGGACGATTATGTCCAAGCAACAAATGGTAAAGGATATGTTCATTCGGTTGAAGAACCGGAGAGTAATGAACTATTCGCGGATGTTGGCAAAGCGTGATCAAAAAGCGATGGAGGACTGGTAGAAGTCGAATAGATGAGAAGAACCCGAAAAGTTCTTCTTACTTGGATCGTCGTTGTCAGATTGGAAGTCTTGGAATTTCGACCTCCAACATCGCATTGATCCCAACTTCATTTGCCATCAACTTAATGTCCACCATTCGCTAGACCGGTCATCCAACGAGATAGTGGCGTAAGAGGTGGGTAACTTGTTAGAAGCGAGGCGATTAGAGAGGTGCACTACCCGGTGGATCTCTAACGTAGTGCCAAAGAAGAATGGCAAGTGGCGTCTGCGTCGACTACAAGACGGTCAACAAAGCGTGCCCAAAGGACGCTTTCCTACCAAGGATAGATCAATTGGTGGACCTAACGGTAGCAATTAGCTTCGCTACCATCGGATAGCCATGCACGAACCAGATCAGAAGTAACGTCCTTCACCACTCCAAGAGGACTATATTGTTACAAGGTCATGCCCTTTGGCACGCCCAAGAATGCAGGGCGACGTTTTGAAGAATGGTCACCAAGATGTTCGGCGAGTTGTTAGGCAAAACAATGGAGGCTTACATCGACGACATGGTGGTCAAAAGCAAGGATGCGGATGACCATCTAAGGGACCTAGATGAAATGTTCCAGATCCCGGCCTGAACACAAAGGCTGGCACGCTTCTAAGTTCGCAAGTTTCGGTTTCTGGTGACCAATCCCTCCCAAATCAAAGCAATTCAAGAGTTAGAGAGACCTAACTCGGTGAAAGAAGTCTGACACCTCACCGCGGCATGGCAAAGATTAACCGATTCATCAATGGTCTTCGATAGATTGCGTCCATTCTTTCAGTCATCAAAAGCTAAGTTTGAGTGGGACGATGAATGCGACCGAGCTCTAGAGAGTTTGAAGGAATACATGTCTTCTCCACCACTACTTGTCACCCCAGTACCTGGAGAAGAACTCTTCCTCTACTTAGCAGTCTCAAAAGGAAGTGCAATGTTGGTTCGAGAATCCAACATCTACCTATCTTCTATGTCGAAGACAAACAAGGTACTTGCCTCTAGAGAAGCTAGCAGCCTTAATGATGGCCTCCGAAATTGGCGACTACTTTCACGCCCACACCATTGTCGTCCTCCTTTCCACTAAAAGCTTTGTTTGAGAGGGCAAACTTTTGGATTTTGAAGTGGGCGGAGTTGGGACAATATGATGTGAAGTTCCAACCCGTAACTAAAGCCCAATCTTGGCGGGAGAATTCACTCTGGAAGCCACCAAGTCATCGATCGTACAACCGAACTAGGGATGGAGATTGACGCCGGAATAGCGCAACCCCTAGTCCAGGTGACGCAGCCGGAGCCCGAGGCAGACCATAGTAGAGAATGCAAGGAGAAAGCAGACCTTGCTACACCAAGTCAAAACTCGCCTACAACCAATGACTTGGTCTCATCGGAAGACAAGGGGCAAACCGCAACCATGGATCATGAAGAAAGCCCCAACGACATTCCAGACCCCACAACATCATCTGATCCCTCCACATGCTGGAAGTTGTTTGTTGGGGAGATGTGGAAGCTCTTTGTGGATGGGGCATCCAAGACTTGGCATAGTCCTCATCTCTCCATTTGCCTAGTAGTGGAACAGGCGATCAACCTTGGCTTCCCAGCATCGAACAATGAAGCAGAGTACGAAGCACTTCTTGCAGGACTCAAGTCAGCGGCCTACATGAAGGCCACCGAACTAATGGTCTACAGTGACTCGCAATTGGTGGTAAATCAAATTTCTGGCAATTATGAAGCAAAGGATGAAAGAATGGCTAAGTACCAAGACTTAGTTAGGACAGAGATCAAGAAGTTTGAAGTCGTCAGAATAGAACAGATTGGCAGGGAGGAGAATAGTAGAGCAGACGAACTAGCGAGCCTCAATGGCATACCTCCATCCCACATCCTCTATTGATCGACTATCCGCCTGCATCAAGTATTGAAGACCCAGAGGTATGTTGTGCGGAGTTAGGTCCTTCTTGGATGGATCCCATCATACCGTTCTGACTCTACCGTAAGATAAGAAAGAAGCCAGAATAAGAGCCAAGTCGCGATTTTGGCTCTCTCCATCCTTGGCATTATACAAGAAGTCGCTCAGGACCTTACTTAAAATGTGTCCACCCCAGCAAGGTAGAGGCATTCTTGTTTGAAATACACGAAGGGGTTTGTGGTAGCCATCAAGGAGGAAGGTCATTGGCATACCGAGCTATTTCACAAGGATATTGGTGGCCCTACATGCAAGGATTGAAGTATGTCAAAAAGTGCGAAAAGTGTCGGTTTAGCATCAAATTCACCAACCCAAGAGAACTCCTACCTCTCACTAGTCCATGGCCTTTCGCAATGTGGGGCTTGGACATAGTGGGACCACTCCCAACAAGTTCTTTTTGCCAGACTACTTCACAAAGTGGGTGGAAGCAGAAGCCTTGGCGTCAATCAAGGAGAAAGATGTGAAGAAGTTTGTCTGGCAGAACATCATTACTCGCTTTGGCATACCAAAAGCACTGATTTCAGACAACGGCACTCAATTTGATGGCAGAATTTTCAGAAGCTTTTGTGAAGAGTACAAGATAGAATTCTACAATTCTACACCGGCGTATCCCCAAGCAAATGGACAGGCAGAAGCATCAAACAAGGTCGTTTTGGACGGATTGAAGAAGAGATTGGAAAAAGCCAAAGGCAAGTGGGCAGAAGAGCTTCCCCACGTTTTATGGGCTTATCGCACCACACCACGGCGGTCAACAGGAGAAACTCCATTTTCTTTAGCTTATGGCATGGAAGCATAATCCCATTAGAAGTCGGGCTCCCCACATTTCAGCGAAACTTTGATCCAGACCTCAATGCGAAGCCATTGCATTAGAACTTGACCTCATGAAGAAAGAAGAGAAAGGCATTGGTCCACATCGCCGCCTACCAACAAGAATTATCCAGAAATACAACAAAACAAGACATCCACAATTCAAGATCGGTGATTGGGTACTTCGCAGTTATGGGCAACACATTGGTCCCGTGGAGATGGCAAGTTAGGGCCCGAAGGTCCTTACAAAGTGGTCGGATTAGCGGGCAAGGGCATACCACTTGGAAGATAAGGACGGCAAAACAATTCCTAGGCCATGGAACACTGCCAATCTCAAGATATTTTATTTTTAGCTTTTTTCTTTTTTGAGTATGTGTAATTTTCTACTTTCTCAATAAAACAAGTCGATTCTTTTCAGTATATTTGTTTTCCATAGAAAGTCGTTTTAGCAAATTAGTAGCATTGTAAACATAGTTGGCCGGAATAACCAACTATTAACCCTCCTAAGCCTAGGATCAGGATCCGAAGTCGGAGACGCGTTGGTCGAATAACCAAACATTCTATTCTAAGCTGGCTGGAAAAACCAACTTAGTGGTTGGCTGGATTAAACCAACACTCTGTACTCCTCAGCTGAAGTAAGTTTATGGCTGAAGAGTGGTTGGCTGGATTAAACCAACACTCTGTACTCTTCAGTCGAAGTAAGTTATATCGGCTGAAGAGTGGTTGGCTGGATTAAACCAACACTTTGTACTCTTCAAAGTAAGTTATATCGGAAGAGTGGTTGGATTAAACCAACACTTTGTACTCTTCAGTAAGTTATATCGGTGAAGAGTGGTTATCGGATTAAACCAACACTTTGTACTCTTCAAGTAAGTTATATCGGTGAAGGGTGGTTAATTGGATTAAACCAACACTTTGTACTCTTCAAGTAAGTTATATCGGTGAAGAGTGGTTGGCTAGTAAGTTAGGAGATCACAGTTACAAATAAGTTCATGAAAAAATACACTACAAACTCAAGCATGCAAGTGAAGAACCTAATAAGAGTTGATAATTTTTCATTGAACAATAAAAGAAGTACAACAGGGAGGTTGTAGCCCGGTTACAAGAAAGTACAAAACAAAGGAAAAAAAAAATACAAGTTCAGTCAAAGAGATCATCTATCTCGGCATCCAGATCGGCTCCAAGGTCAAGATCGAGTAGTCTCGGTTGGAAGTTCATTCGTGGGCTCCAACCGCGCCACCTTGCTCTTGGATAGCTTGAGTCTCATTTGCCGTCTTCATCGTCATCATCATCGACGCCAGAAGAACCGAGAAATTGTTTTTGGAGTTCATCGGCATACTCTTGCAGTGAGGCCGGAATGAAGTGCCCAGGAGCATTGTAGACCTCGGTTTTAGGTCCACAACCAACCTTTTCTCGCAGATCCCTCCAAACTTGAAGAACAACTCTTTGAGCCTTCTTTGGAAGCCGCCTTGGCTGCTCCAACTCGTTTATTCCGCCGTTCTTTTTGTCTTCAAGAGCCGCCATATCCCATAAATACTTGTCTTTCACCTCTTGTCGCCACCGAGGTGACTATCTCGGCCTCTAGTTCGGCCAACCTTTGCTTCGACAGGCCGCCGGCGTCCCTTATTGCATGCCTGGTTGTTTTGCGAAGTTCCATTATTTGTTTGTGGGCGATGGTGTTCTTCTGGATGGCCTGCCAAAGACGTGTTCCTTGTTAGCCGAGCTAGGGGTTTGGCAAAATTAGATTGATCAAAGACAAAACAGTACTGCTTACCAAAATCATCGACTTAGTAGATGACCCGATGGCCTTGTGGTGCTCCATGTCTTTGGGCAGACAAACACCCCTAGCCAGGTTGAAGGCTAGAAGGTGATCCTTTTCAGCAACAACGGAGTCATCTTCATCGATATCTCGGTTGCTGAAGACGAAGGATGGAGCCCATTTGTTGGTAGGCGCAGCTCGGTTAGACGATTCCGGTTGAGGGTTGAGTTCGGGGCTCGGTGGAAGGATGGGGTCAACCTCGTCGACCGCTTAGCTCGGCGTGAGGATGATGGTTGTTGCGAGGGAAGAGCTATGATGGTTTCGGCGGTCGACTAGGTTGATGGCACTTCGGCTCTTGTGGTTGCGGTGAGCATGGCTTTCATTTTGTTCTTCTTCGCCATCTCTTGTTGCACGAGGACGAAAGCTTGGGTCGGTTTGGTGGGTCTTCGAGGAGAAAGTTACTCTTGCTTTTAAGTCAAGAAGTTTTGCCCAACTTCTTTCTCTCACACAAGGTTGGGATGACCGTCTTGGGAATAGAGGAAAGAATCAAAAAAAATAGATTAAGTGTTAGTTCGGTTAGAGAGAGGAAAACCAAATAAACAAAGTTAAGGAATGCAACCAAGTATGAATACCGCTCTCCTTTCTTCTGATTTATTCTTCGACGAGGATCTGGGCCCGAAAGTCTTCAAAATTTAACCCAAAGGAAGTCATCGTCGTTTAAGTCCTTATCCTGTGTGTTTTATTATTTTCTCTGCGTATTCTTAAATAATAGCACTAGCCTTCGTTCTTTGACCCTATGGAGTATTGGTAGTATTTCGCTAAACCAAGGTTTAGACCGGTTTGTTGGTTTAAAGCGCTATACCCATTATTATTCGGTATGTGTTGGTGGGCGCTTGGGTGGGGCATAGTCTGGTTTGTCTTAAGAATTCACATATAAGAATCGAGTCCGGTTTCTATAATTGATTGGAGGGTGAAAGGAAAAACCTTCCTTGCCCCAAGGGTCTATGTCTTTTTAACAAGGTTTACATCGGGATGTGGTGGTCCTTCTGAACTCGTCTAAACCTCCAGGGGTCTCTACAAGACACCTATACTTCCCCATTTTATTGTGTAAGTTAAATAAGTTATTAGGTTGAAAAAGTGTGTTCAAGTGCTGGCAACCTAAGTCTGCAAAGTGAGAAAACAAGTTAAGCACTGATCAAAGACCGTGCTACAAAGACATAGTAAAAAAGGTTTTATTTCGCTCTTCAAGGTCTTGTGGATTCTACATCGGTTTGTGCTTGTTATCTCGGTTTCTGAGTGTTTTATTATCTCGGTTTCAAGTTTTCTTACTTGGTTAGGCCTCAAGGCTTATATGAGTTGAACTCGGCTTAGCAGGTCGAAATTTCAATTCCAAGTATGTTTTTATTTCGCTAAGGTATATCATATGGAAACCAATTAAAACCTTGGTGGTATATACAAGCTCTAGTCCTTTGCCTAGATTTTCATATGACAAGTTTCTAGTTCGGTTGAGGCATGGACAAAGATCGAAAGGGGTGTTCTACTAACTAAATCGATTGTATTCAATGTGTTCTTGTGGAGTTCTTCAAGAAGTACAGATATGGATGAAGAAAACACGAAATGTTTTGCAAAAACACACCACGTGTACTACTAAGGATTAAAATGAAAGTAAAAACATAAAAACAAGAATGGATTCGCACTTACCAGAAGAACATGAGGTAAAGCGGAGGATTGGAGCAAAGAAGGGGAGGCATGAGCTTGAGGCGAGAGAGAGAGGAGATGAACGAGTGAGAAGTGATTCTGAAATGAAGGGTTGGTTTTGTGTAAAAGGTGTTTTGGAGGAAGTATTCAAAAGTGAAACACAAGGAGGGTGGCTCGTGGTTTGCCACGTGTCATTGGAAGGACAATCGATTCTGCTTTGAAGAGACGTTTTGACCGGACGTTCTGACGCCTAAGTTTAGCTCGGTTGGAAAAATTAAAGGGTCTTAGCTTTCATGGAGAGGCTAATGAGTGTTTTAGCTAAAGGTTAAGACTAGCCCTGTTGGGACGTAATCCCAATCATGCTTTGCGATGGAATTAAGGGCAATTGAGAGGGCAATTTATCTTGAATTGTGGTTGGGCAGTAAGCTCAAGTGAAAGGGTAGCTTGTCGGCTTGAGTGGTGTAGCTCGGTTTCTTCTTAGTCTTGACATGTAGAAGTGAAGAATGGAGAGCCGAACTAATAAGAGTTAGATGCGTAACATGTGTTAAACCGAGGTGAACTTTGACTCGTAATGTCTTTCACTTGACTCCTTATGTTTAGCTCGGCCTTAGCATGAGGTAAGGGATAGAGGTAAGGACCGGTTGTTACTGGGAGTTAGAGGGACCATCTCACTTGGTTTAAGCGAGGAGGGTGTTGGAGGATAAGCATTATCTTCCAAGAGTATGAGTTCTAGGAGGACTCTATGCAGGAGGAGTAATCCTAGAAGGACTCTACACTTGGAGGAGTAAGAATCCTACCGATTGTGCCACGTGAAATCTATATAAGCTCATCAATAACACCTTTGGAGAGGTAATACAATTTTGCTCCTAATACATTGAGCTTTTGCCTTCTTGTCTTGCTTCTTGACTTAGGCATCGGAGAGGTTTCCGCACACACCAAACCAAGCATTGTATTTTCAGGTGGTAGAACGACGTCGTACGGAGGAACGCAGACTTGATCAACAGGATTATACGAGAAGGTATATTTCTTTCCCGTACACCAACTTAATTTGGCTTAATATTCTTCACATGTATTATAAATATTTTACCTTAAAAAGAAACACTTTTACCTAAGAGAGAATATAGTCTAGGGAGAAATTTTAGAAATTTTGAATAGTCAAGAGAGATACTAAATACAACTCTCAAAATTTTCACTATACCCATCATTATATTATAACATGTAAATTTCAAAATGAATCTTATATGAGTTGGTATAGAAAATAAATTTAGATGGCCCATTTAGAAAATTTGATGGTCAATGTGTATTTGAAATTCAAAGAGAACAAATAGTCTAAGGTAGATAAGTGTCTCCATCCCAGTTGAGATCATATTGGGCTTAATCTATGGTGTCAACCTAGTTGAAATCATATTGCTTGCGATGATGCTTGTGCATCCATCTTTCTATTGATGTATATTGTATTTTTGCATCAATAAAATTCCTTTCTTTGTTGATAAAAAAAAAAAAAAGAAGTCTCCATCCCACAAGTTCTTAAAACTTAGGCTCACGCAATAATTCAACAAGATAGAATGTAGAAATAGACAGCCCTATTAATCCATATATCTACCAAAAAAGGGGGAAAAAATTATGCCCATACACTATGTAGATTTTTGAAATCAAAATCATGTAACAAACAAAAACGCGAGGAAAATGAAGAAGAAAAAAAATTTGAGAATATACATCAAAGAGATTTTAAGACTTAATTCACAGTCAACAATATTTCATAGGAACCTCCTTCCCTTATATGAGTCCCCTCTCCTCTCCTTTTTTCGACATCCATTCTCTCTCTCTCTCTCTCTCTATATATATATATATATGAGGATTTTTGGAATTTGATGGAGGTCATAGTTACAATAAAGGTGATTACAGTCATTCCATGGTGTTAGGAAAGTGGTGATCGAGTTCGATGAGGACATTACAGTTTTTACATTGTTAAGGTTTTTGCTTTTAGCTATAAGTTTGAAATTTTTGACTAATCATTCTTTATGGTGTAGTGCGAAGTTTCGATTTTCTCTCATGTAAGCTTTGTGTTTTTTTTTATATTACTAGTGATTGGGCACGTGCATTGCACGTGGTATGTGATTTTTTTTTTATCAAATGTTACTATTGTAATTATGCGTGTCTCTTAAATTAATATGTGATATATATACAAAGTATGGAGATTCGTATGAGTAAATTGATCTGTATCCAAAATACAACTAAATAAGAAATGAATACATACTCGACTGAAGAATTTAAATGATAAATAAGAAATTTTATAAATATAAACATTAATTTATAACTAGATTGTTGAGATCACAATCTTATCTTAAATAATAAACAATAAACAGGTCATTTAGAGATATATATAATATTACACAAATCTTTTTCTGTTAACTTCTCACTTCAATTCTTCATAATTTGTACTTGTAATACAATTGAAGTATGAAATTAATTATACAATTACACAATTTTGTTTAATAGTTGATCTCATAATATAAATTCATTGAACCCACTATTGCATATTATTTGCATACTATTGGCACAAGAATGGATTAATATCAATACGTAATATATTTTTATACATCAGAATTGTTGAGTCTCGTTTTCTGTGTCACAAATATTTTGCACGATGAAAAATATAATATTAGTCATTAGTATATTTTCATTTATGTAAAAAATGTAGAATAGTTTTTTTTTTTTTTTTTAAAGAAAATAGAATTATATTGTAACTTAATATTTCGATCCATGTAGGAATTTCATAATTGTTTTTACGATGTTTGTAAATCAATGCTTATAAGTATTTGTAGGGTCACTTTCATGAAACTGTCAAAGTTACATAATTTATTATGTCATATGTAAGTAATCAACATATGACAAAAATTGATCGAAACTTTTTATTTGATATAATTACTTTCTGCATCATTGAGTAACTGTAATAATATTTGGGTTTCATTTGATTTTTTTTCCCTTGTAATTTGACTAAAATGTGTGTATAAGGTACATTATTTTTCTTGAACTTCACAACGGATAAGACAATTCCTGCTTCAGCTCCTCTAACTTTGCTTGGAGAGTATGTTGCAATAGATATTCTGTAATTTTTATTTCACTATCTTCTTGTTTTTCTTCTTCCTCACTATTTAATTGTAATAAAAACATTTTAATGAGTAAGAGTTTGAGGCGATATCATATTGTTATAAATTTCAAATTTCATTTTTCCTCAATAATGTAATTTTTTTTGTGAGGGGAAAAACAAATACAATTATTGTTGTAATGGAAGTATTTTGCAAAGTCTTGGTTTGTTATTGAAAGTATTTGTTATGAACACTTGTTTGTATAACATGTATGTATATATATATATATTGAGCATAAATTGATAGAAGCATAATACACAATTCCGTAATCTTTTCCTAGTAAATATAATTATAATACTAAAACAACAAATGATAGAAAATTAAAGAATCTGACGGTAATATAACATTATAGATTGACAATATATGAATACAATAATATATATAAATTTACATATATATATATATTTATATATGTAAACATTGACGTATATAAGATATCACAAAAGTAATATGTGAAATCTTTTGTAACAATATAATACAAGTAACAATGAGAAGTTAATTATTCATAATTAAATAGTTGGTCATAATGTAGATGCTTAGTATTATATTTTTGTGTGCATGTACTCTTTTTTAATTAGATTATTAAATTCACATAAAAACTGGAAGAAATTTGTGAATAATTAGGATTAGTGAAGAAAGATTTTTTTAAAAAAAGAAGAAATTTATATGTTTGGTTTGGTTTGTTTTTTCAAACCTTCATTTTGAATTTTTGATTTTCATATTTTTTGTCTTTGACACTATTTTTTTAATAACCCTTTTATTTTCTTTTTAGATTTACTTAATTTAATACTTTTAATTTTTACTTTTAGATTTAGATTCACTTAATCTAAACACACTTAGAAAATAATTTGTTGTGTATTCTTTTTGGGAAAAAAATTAATAATAATAATAATAATAATAATAATAATAATAATAACAAAAACAACAAAAATATAATAATAAAAAATAGTATATGTTTGAATTTATAATTTTTTTACCAATATTTTACTTTTTAAATCTATTTAGATTATTTGATATAATTTTTACCAATACTTCATGGAAAAATATAATTTAAATATAAAATATTAAGAAATTTCAGTATTTTTAATCATCAAAATTGAGAAAATATGAAAAATCAAAAACTACAAAATAGATTTAAAAAACAAAACCAACAAAAGTGATTTTTGTTTAGAATTTTGACATCATACTTTGGTTCTTAAAGTATCATGTAAAATATTAAAGTTTATAAAATATAATTTAAACAAAAAGAAAGTATATATGAAGATAACCTGCAAATTTTTGAAATAAAATACAAATCTTTGTTTTAAAAAAGCATGCACTTTTTTCTGTCTAGATTCAAACGAATGCATACAACTTTAAGATTCAACCAAAATTATTCACAGTGATTTAATTCATGATGGATAATTGTAAGTATTGTGTATATCAGTATAGAAGTAGACACGGAAAACAAGAAAAAATAGTTATTTTTTATTCTTCAATCATCATTAATGTAAAAAATAGAGAGACGACTTTTTTTTTTTTTTTTTGTTGATAAGAAGTATAAGAGCACGAAATAATATTCACTCGTATAATCTTATTGATTAAGCTTGTGCTCCTTCAAACGTCATCGTAACATCTGAAATCACAAACGTGAGCTAACCGGCGAGTATGTGCCGGAAACCCCTCTGATGCCTAAGTCAATAAATAGACTAAGGAAGTAAAAGCTCTATAAATTTGGAAGAAATGCAATACCTGAAATTAGGGTTTGGTTTGAGCTTTCATAGATTCTGCATAGTACAATCTTAGTAGGATTCTAATTTTCTTTTGTGCCTGTTTGGCAGAGCTTAATTACAGCTTATTTCAGCTTTCAGCTTAATTTAAGTTATTTTGATGTGTTTGGTTTAACTTATAGCTTATAGCTTATAGTTTTTGGAAGTCAGAAATCAGCTTATTCTTTGAGTGAGGCAGGAGATGCTTTAAGAATAAGCTGAAAATCAGTTTAAGCTGAAAGTTATAAGTTATAAGTTGTTTAGGCATAAGCTATAAGCACTTTCTCACAGCTCTACCAAACAAGGCCTTTGTAGAGTCCTTCTAAGAATCACATTCTTAAAGGACAATGCTTATCCTTTAATACCTTCCTCATTTCAAGCTAAGTGAGATGGCACAACTCTTTGCTAGGTTACCACCGTGAAACTGGACTATCTTTGCTATGTTCGCCATTGGCTTAGCCGCGCAACTCGTAGTGCCGTGCATACCTTGCATGATGCGCCACCATGTTGTCATTGTGTGGCTTTCATCCTAGCTTGGTCAAACCTTTATCTTGGTCTGTTTGACCACCTTCCTCGTAGTTCGGTCAAGGTATTGACCGCCTATTAGAAGGTAGCTAGTTCTAAGAATATAGGCCTTCTGATAGTCCGGTCAAACTTTGTTGACCGACTCCATCCATTGTTCAGCCCAAACACCAAGTAATTCCAAGACGTAGCTTGGCCCAAACTTCCATGCTACTTCTACCCTGCTCAACCCAATTTGGCCACTCAAATTACCCTCTGAAGAAGGGAGACGGTTTGTTTATATTTATATAGGATTCTTGGAAGCAAATATATCATTTTTTAGTGTTCAACTCAAAAAATAAAGAGATAATTAGTTTATATAGGACTTTTCATAGCTTGTAAAAAATATAATAGATTTGATAAGACGAAATTGAAATTTTAAAAAAATAAAAAACATAACAAACTTTTTATACTTTTATAATAGTCGTAGATTTTTTCTTATCAATAAGTGATTATTTAAGAAGTTTGGAATTGGTTATGGATTGTTTGAACCTAACCAATTTTTATGGCAAAATTCTCATTGGAGAAGACGGTCTTATTAGGCTTCGGACAAGGGAACGGGGTTCGTGAAATTGTGCTTATATTTTTATATTTCACTTGTCGATTAAATAGTGGTCTATCGTTAAAAAATTTGGTTAACTGTTTATTTGTATGTATATATATAGAGAAATGTTAGGGATCATGAAATTTTTTTTATGAAAATGATCATGAAAGATTTGTGATCCTTAGATTACCTTGATTAGTGTGTAGTGCTTTATTCTAAATGTAATCTAAAGGTCATAAATCTTTCATGATCATTTTCATGAAAGACTTTTCATGATATCTAGCATTACTGATATATATATATATATATATATAAAAGTTGTTTTAGAAAATAGGCTAAAAGTTAACATTTTAATTTTTTTTGATTTCTTTGAAAAAAAAAAAATAGAGAATTGATGTAATTAAAAAAAAAATTAGAAGGCAAAAAAAAACTTTTAACCTCTTTTCCAAAAGAGGCTATACTACATAACTTTCTTTTTTTATTTTTATTTTTTATCCCCATTATACATATTATATGATAAATGATGTGATATGGTTGGCCCAACTAAAACAAACCCATGATATTCGTATATATAAAACAAGAATGGGTGACGAATCTGATCACCTTTGGATAGAACCTATGCTATGTTACGCATTTTAAAATGATGGGTTTGATTATTACTTTGTTTATAATAATGTCAATAACAAGAAAGTGGTAAACAAAAGCTGATGGAAGACATAGAACCAATGCCTATATTACACATTTAAAAATGAGATGTGTTTGATTACTATTTTTTATGGGTAAATTAAACTTTAACCTTTCATATTTTTGTGTGATTATTATTTTGTACTTTACTCTTTAAAATTTTTATTTTTTTATTTTGACTTTTTATATTTTAATTTTGTTTTTCTTCTAATTTATTCATAATTAGACAGAAAACGACGTGTTAATTGTAACATATATAAAAAAATATATTATTATATTAGGGTTTAGTTTGTGTCATATGTATGAGTTGTATATAATAAAATATTTTTATATTCTGTGATTGGTAATATGTTATTTTTTTTATTTAATTTTGGATATAAATTAATTTTTAGAGTAAATTGACAAAAATTTAAAATATAAAAGGTCAAAAGTATAGAAAAAAAATTTAAGAATCAAAATAAAAAAATAACTAAATATAAAAGAAGCAATTTATCTTATCTTTTATAGTTGTGATATTTTCTAAGTTTCCAAAAAGGGCCTAGTTGAGTTTTTTTATGGGATAATTTCATTTTGGAAAATGTCTCGTAGCTTAAATTTGGTGGCTCAAAAGTGGTTCAAATGGCCAAAACGACGTCGTTTTGGCCATTTTTATGTTGTTCTGTACTCAAAACGACGTCGTTTTGACCATTTGAGCCACTTTTGAGCCATAAAATTTGAGTTTCGTAGCATTATCGTTTCATTTTAGTGTGGATTTAGAAAATTGTTTTCAAATTAATGATAACTTTTATATGTATTAAAAAGTGAAATCATATTTTTTTAAGATTTTGTAATCATTCTGAAAGAATTCCACTGACATGAAATTTTCTTTTTGTTTATTTATTTTGGGGGACCCAATTGGGTTGATCTTACTGTACACCACTTATGGACAACAAAAAATGTTGGGCAGTGTTTCATCCCCGAAATGGGGCCGGAATCCCCCGAAAATGTCATTTTAAGAAAAAAAAAAAAAAAAGTTTTCAAAAATAGAAATTAAGGGGATTATTTTTAGGAAAATTTTTCATTTTCTAAAAATATTTAGGTTTTGAATTAAAATAGTTAATAAAAATAAAATAGATTAAAATAGTTAATAAAAAAATATAATATTTAAATTATAATTATATATATATTTATAACTATTAAATTAACAATAAAATAAATAAATAATCTTCTCAAATATAATTTTTTTAATCAAATTAAAATAAATAAAAAAATCAATTAAAATAGTAAATTTTCTAAACGAGCTCTTTATGACAATTATTTTCATGTCAATATCTCAAAAGCCGATCTGGCCATTTTTTATTGGTTCAAATAAATTATTAGATGACAGGCAAAATAGAAAAATGCTAAGGTGTGCACTCTGGTGCATACATGCACCGTACCACAAAATTTAATAATATTAATAATAAAATATATAATCTTATCATAATTCAACATAATTTATGTCAAAATTAACCTATAAATTTTTACAATATCAATCATAAATTTTTTTATTAGATCAAATAGATTATTTGCTGACAGGTGTTACCAATCATGGCTGACTAAACGGTAAACAAAATAGGAAAATACTATGATGAGTGATATCATAAAATTTTGTAATATTAATTATAAAATATATAATTTTGCTATAAATTAACGTAATAAAAAATGTAGTAACTAAATTAATTCATGAATTTTTATAATATTAACTACAAAATTGTAAATATTTTTTATGTCAATTTATAATAAAATTATATATTTTATAATTGATATTATAAAATTTTGTAATAAAAATATATATCATATAATCAGTATGCACACCATAGGAGAACCCAATAAAAGACAACTAATGAAGTTCATAAAGGCAGATATATATAAGGCCTTGTTTGGCATAACCTATATAATCCATCTTTTTATCTTTTTTTCATCACATCACCTCTCTACTTTTTTGCACATCTTTTCGTAAAAAGACAAAAAGTACACTTTTTTAAGACACCCCAAACCAACCCTTAAAATTTAAAATAAGACGCATTAATAATATAGTTTTGAGCAACTTAAATAAAATAATTTTAAATTTATTGACTTGTATGCATTACTTATTAGATAATTAGTGGTGTTATATGTACCAATTAGTGTACACACTAATGTGTCATCTAGTGTTATGATATTATTATTGACCACATTTATTATGTAAGTTATAAATACTCAAAACCAAATTAATGTGCATGCGCCTTTTTAAAAAGTATAAAAAGAATAAGATTCAGTAGGTTTGATTTCAATGTTTTGAATTTAATTTTTTGGAAAGTAATTTTTTTGTTTTTGTATTTTTTTTATTTTTAGTGAATATTTTTAAAATTTTAAGTAATTTTTTTTTATTTTTTTAAATGAGCCTTACCTAAATGTATTTAAAAAGTAAAATATTTGTAAAAAAATATTTTAAAAAATTAATAAATACACAAGAATACAAAAAATATATTGAATTCTCATTTTTTTTTTTGTATTTTTGATATTTAGTGAATTTTCTAAAGATTTTTTCATAAATATTATACTTTTTAAATATAATTATGTTAGGTGTATTTAAAAATTTTAAAAATTGTTTACAATATTAAAAAAATTCAGTGAAAACAAAAAATATGAAAAACAAAAAATTTTAATTTTTTGAAAAGTGAATTATAAAAATCCAAACCAAATAAGCTGATTATTTAATGCACGTGAAGAGAAATCAAAAAAGAAAGTGCATAATTTATTTTTGGGTTGGAGATGCTCATAGAAATGGCAACAGGGTGGAGCAGAAGTGAGTTTGGATTGTCTCATTTTATGTATATCGTTCATAAAAAAATAAATTGATCTGATAATCATAATTTATTAATTTATCGTGTATGATATTCATGAAATATTCAACAAAATGGAAATGGGTACGTGGTGAGCCAAATGGGTTCAAACAACGCTCTCTAATTCACATTATGAATGGAAAGAAATTTACCTCCTATACATAAGACCATACAATTGGATATTTAAAATTAACATTTTTCATGATATACTTGAAATATATAATAAAATAAATAGTTTAAATTATCAAAACGTAACTAATAGCAGATTATAAAGGCCCGAATGACGTCCTCCAATCCAAATTATGGATTGGACAGAATTCATCTCATACAACTGGATATTTGAAATTAACAATTCTCATGATAACTATTTTTCTTAGTGTTCGTTGTAAATAATCTTTCATCATGAAAAAGATTAATTTTGTAATAAATTGATAAGATGATAATATATAATAAAACCGTATCAACTGTCGGTTTTGTTGACTTATCTACTAGATTTGTATTTGTGTATATTAATACCATGTAAAATTAGATGTTGACAAGATGAAAATTATTTTAAAGAAAAATCTGCCTAACAAATTTTATGTGCACATATATATATATATAGGATTAAGCTTGTCTCATGTGGAGATCTAAATTGGACCCGTTTAGTTCTATCTATGGGTCCATTTTTCAACTTCGTTTTGATAATTTGAATATTTCAATATGTAAAACTCGTCGAGTACTATATTTTTGTAAACAATCACATTGATCGAATATCGATAGCTATTTGATCGAATCAGATTTGTATTAAAAAAAATGAACGGTAAAAAATAAACGATTGACATAATTATGATTTGATCAAATAGTTATCGATATCCGATCAACGTGATTTTTTTACAGGGATATAGTATTTGACGAATTCTATACATTGAATGATTCGGATTATTAAAACAGAGCCAAAAAATAAACTCATGAGCCAAACTGGATGGATCCAATCTTAATCTTAACATGCGACCAACTGGACCTTACATATAAATGGATATTTATATATAAATGGATAAATCATTCAGTTATTGGGTGTTTTTTTTCATTATAGACATTTCATAGCATGCATATGTTATATGAAAAGTACCAAAATACTTCAAAAAACACTATTTAATATGCAATTAGTATTTGTGCAATTAGTATTTGTTTTTGTCGTTATTGTGGAAGAACCACCATCGGAAACTTCTCTTTCTGTGCAGGACAGCAGGGTGCCATCTATTCTGCCTGTGTTCTACCGCTGAATCACTAAGGAGGGCAGTGTGGTCAGAAAATCACTCACACAATTTGGCGCCGTCTGTGGGAAAGAAAGAAGAATAGATGGCTAATGACGGACAGAAGGATCAGATTGAAGACAAACACTCCTGCTGGGAGTGGGAGATCTATCGACCTCGACGCTGAAGGGGACAACCGCAACACAGAAACTCGTGACCAGAGTCACGGAGTGAAAGACGCCGGCCAGGAAGGTGACGCATCAAAGACAACAGATCGAAGCGGATACTACAACAAAGATGACCTCCAGGTATGGAAGGATAGATACCTGCGGAAGAACGAAGACCCTTCCAGAAAGGATGCAAAGACAGGGGGCATGAGTGCTCCCAAAGAGATGACATTCAAGTATAGAAGAGCTCAGCCTAAGTGAGCAGATCCTGAATTCTAGATCCCGGATCCGAGAAGACATCATCTCGGCCTAGATGAGTAGGCTCGAGAAGACGAGAACTCAGCCTAAGTGAGCAGATTCCGGATTCCAGATCCCGGATCCTAGAAGACATGATCTCGACCTAGATGAGTAGGCCCGGGAAAAGAAGAGCTCAACCCGAGTGAGCAGATCTAAGAAGATAAGATCTCGGCGCTTGAGTCCGAGAAAAGAAGAGCACAACGAACAGATCTAAGATCCCAGACGATAAAAAGGAAACACAGAAGATTAGACTAAAGTTGGCCGGGTTGAAAACCCCGGCTTGAATCCAAGAAGATGCTTAACCGTAGTTAAGCCAAGAAGATGCTTAGCCGTAGTTAAGCCGAGAAGATTCTTAACCCAAAGTTAAGACCAAGAAGATTCTTAACCCGTAGTTAAGCCAAGAAGATGCTTAACCGTAGTTAAGCCGAGAAGATTCTTAACCCGAAGTTAAGACCAAGAAGATGCTTAACCGTAGTTAAGCCAAGAAGATGCTTAACCGTAGTTAGGCCGAGAAGATTCTTAACCGAAGTTAAGACCAAGAAGATGCTTAACCGTAGTTAAGCCAAGAAGATGCTTAACCGTAGTTAAGCCGAGAAGATTCTTAACCCGAAGTTAAGACTAAGAAGATGCTTAACCGTAGTTAAGCCAAGAAGATGCTTAACCGTAGTTAGGCCGAGAAGATTCTTAATCGAAGTTAAGACCAAGAAGATGCTTAACCGTAGTTAAGCCAAGAAGATGCTTAACCGTAGTTAGGCCAAGAAGATTCTTAACCGAAGTTAAGACCAAGAAGATGCTTAACCGTAGTTAAGCCAAGAAGATGCTTAACCGTAGTTAGGCCGAGAAGATTCTTAACCGAAGTTAAGACTAAAGATTCCTTAACACTTGTTGAAATTTGTAGCAATTTACAAGTTGTTAAGCTGACAAAGATTCCTTAACACTTGTTGAAATTTGTAGCAATTTACAAGTTGTTGAGCTGAAACCATTCCTTAACACTTGTTGAAATTTGTAGCAATTTACAAGTTGTTAAGCTGACAAAGATTCCTTAACACTTGTTGAAATTTATAGCAATTTACAAGTTGTTGAGCTGAAACCATTCCTTAACACTTGTTGAAATTTGTAGCAATTTACAAGTTGTTGTCGACAAAGATTCCTTATCACTTGTTGAAATTTGTAGCAATTTACAAGCTGTTGAGCTGAAACCAGTCCTTAACACTTGTTGAAATTTGTAGCGATTTACAAGTTGGAGGTAAGCCGAGATCATTCCTTGTCTATCGCTTGTTGAAATTTGTAGCAATTTACAAGATGAAGATAGATCGAGTTCATTGAGTAACACTTGTTGAAGTTCTATATGAATTTACAAGTTGGTTAAAACGAGATGATGCTTAACCGAAGTTAAGCCGAGGTAATATTTTTACTTGTTGAAATTTGTAGCAATTTACAAAGGTAAAGTTGAGCCGATATATGACATTTTGTTCATCTGTTGAAATTTGTAGCAACTTATAAGTAAATCATTGTTAAACACTTGTTATAACTTGAGAAAAGTTTACTGTATATGTTAATCTTTGTTGAAATTTGTAGCAATTTACAAGTAGGATAGACTGAGATTACTGTTTAAACACTCGTTGAAACTTGAGAAAAGTTTGCAAAGTTAACATTGAATAGTATATGTCTTATGCTTGTTGAAATATATGAAGAGTTTGCAGGTCAGTATCTTGCCGAAGTAAAGTTTGTAGTTATTATACCCGAGGTATGTAACCCCGAGAAAATTGCACAAAGAAGGCAAAGAATGAAAGGCACGCAGAATATTCTAAGTATAGAATCATGCAAAGGCAGTCAAGAAAAGACAAAGGCACAAGCATTTAGAGAAGGAAAGTTAAATTAGACATTCAAGAACAAGGGGGCACATCGGCCATATGCAGAGCTTACATTGTCTGAAAAGCAAAAAGGTACAAGAGTATAAACGACAAAAAAAGGAAAAGCTTCAAAAAGCCGAGGTGACGTTTAACTGAAGTTAAACTGAGATGATGCTTAACCGAAGTTAAGCCGAGATGATGTTTAACCGAAGTTAAACTGAGATGATGTTTAACATGATGTTTAACCGAAGTTAAACTGAGATAATGCTTAACCGAAGTTAAGCCGAGATGATGTTTAACCAAAGTTAAGCCGAGATGATGTTTAACTGAAGTTAAACTGAGATGATGCTTAACCGAAGTTAAGCCGAGATGATGTTGAAACCCGAGAAAAGATTACAAGCAGAGTTAAAATTGAGAATGAAGAATGGCTTAAACACTTGTTGAAATTCTAAGAGAATTTACAAGTTAAAGAGTGCACAAAGTTAAATGTCGGCAAAATATTCGCCGGAGTCAAACGTCATTTTAACAGAACCACTAAGTACACGCCATAAGTGGTAACCACAATTGTGAAAGGAATAAATGCTTCAAAGAAACAGCGATGATAGTTTGCAAAGGCCAAGAGAAAGAGGGTCTAAAGGGGGCGAATTAAATACCAGAAGTTTTAATACATCGGCGAAAGAAGAACACATCAGGTCTGTGACTACGGCACGAAGTCGATTTCCCTAATGTGATCCTAAGTGTAACTTATATTCACATTAAGGGGGCAGGGAGAAGATGCAGGGGGAAGGAATGATAATTAAGGAGCAAGGAATGTTTACACTTGTTGAAATTTTTTGAGCAAATTACAAGATGAGTTAACCAAAGATTATAAAGTCTACCACTTGTTGAAATTTGAAGCAATTTACAAGTTTGGTATAGCTGAGATAACACTGAAAGACGTTTCCGAGATATGATCATCCGAGATGACCAACTAGCTTGTTAAGAGCTGAGAAGGTTGGCAGATACAAAAATGAAGACCTTAAAGAACTAAGGACTGAAAGCAAGAACGTCGGACTGATCTGCTTCGATGAACGACGATGGTTCAGCCTCGATAGTCAGTTGGAGGAGCTTCTCTACCGTTACCTCGGCATCGATTTCAAGAAGGAAACAAACTACTTGGCATCAGCGGCAGGTTGTGTCTCACCCCCAGAAGACAGTTTGAAGGAACTTCTCAGCAGCCATCTCAGCCACGAGCTCAGCATCAATCTCCTGAAGAGTTTGATCAAACGCTCTTCTCGGCGATTGGCACCTCGGAGTTTTAAAGGCAGGATTGAAAGCAAAAAAACCTGGAAAAAGACACAGAAATACAGACTCAAGAACAATAGCAAGAAAGTGGTGAAACAGTGCAAGTGTTTAAGACAAAAAGATTGCATAGGTATGTCAAGCCAAGAACAGTGGCAGAAATCAACAGATATGTGAACAGTGTGTATTCAAGAAGATGATTTGGAAACAACGGGTAAAACAGTAATGGTGGTTAACAATGAAGCAGAGCTTCTTGGAAAGCAACAAGTAATAAAACCAGGAGGAACAGTGGCTTACCAGAAAGAGGGAAGTCGGAATGAGAATTGCCGAAGTCTAACGACAATGACAAAATGACGAAAGCTTCATTGGAGGAAAGGAACGAAGACAGTTGCAGAAGCTTGAAAGCTTGGAACAATGACAGATTTAAGCAAAAGAGCTAGAAAGGAAAAAAGTCAGAGGATTGAATGAAAAAAGAGAAAAATCAGAGTCAAGAAGACGACAAAGTTCAAGAATAAAGCTAAGTGCACAGGCACTAAGTAAGTATGTGAAGAACAAGAAAGCAATGGCCCAAACACGATGCTAGCAACAGAAAGCAGATATGACAAGAACAATGCCAGGCATTCAAACAATTCAAAACTTGAAAACAGACGAAAATAGAAGGCAACAGAGGGCAAATAAACGGATTCAGAAGAGTTATGAAAGATTGAGCTTAATAGCAAGTAAAGAGTTTGTGAACCTACCAAGTGAAGTGAACGCCGATATGAAAATCGCCAGAGTCAAATAGATGACTGAAAATCGGGAACTCACCAGAAAATGTGAATAGAACGGATGCAAAGCTCTTTGAGTTTATGAAATTAATGAAACCAGAAACCTCGGCTAGAAGGTATGATCTCGAATAGCTTGAAAGGCATGAAGCTTGATACTTGACACAAGTGGACAGTAAGGTCCAGGGAACTTTGAGGTCGACGAGTTTTATCTCGGACAGAGGGGCACAAATGAATGAACAGTATAGGTTCCATCACCTCAGAATGCCGAGGTAATAGAACCTAGGGAGCAGTTGTGGGGATATATTTTCTGAGTACCAACACGTGGCAAGGTGACGCCGACGTGTCAGCCGAGGTGCCACGTGTCCTGGTCGTAATGCCGAGGTGATCTCGGCTAGGCCGAGGTTATCTCCGAAGATATCGGAATCCGAGATAAGTGGATGAGGGACAAGAGTTCTAGAATGAAGAGGGAACTCAACCTGGATATGGATAAGAGTCCTAGATTGGGAGAAGACTTCAGTTTGGGTAAAGATAAGACTCTTAGAGAGTTTATCTTAGTCCCACTGGGAGTCCCAGATTAGCAGTAATCCTGAGTTCATTGGAGTCAGGCTCTCATTGGGACTGGGATTGAGTTGGCTATAAATAAGAGGCACCCCCATGGGTCTAAGGTATGTTTTTTATACTCAAGCTTGTGAGTTGAATACTTGATTATCTTTGAGAGATATACTGACTTGATCGTCGGAGTGCCCCCGGGTGGAAAAACCACCATCGGAAACTTCTCTTTCTGTGCAGGACAGCAGGGTGCCATCTATTCTGCCTGTGTTCTACCGCTGAATCACTAAGGAGGGCAGTGTGGTTAGAAAATCACTCACACACAAAGTATACAGTACATAATTGAGAAAGATATTTTCTTAAGTAACTTTCTTAATTTTGTCATTTTTTCCCAATTGGATTGCTTCAAGCCTCTAAACAAATATATAAATACATAGAATTAGTCCAAATAAGTACATACTACTTGTAAATATTAATTTCTCTGCAAAAATATTTATGGCCCACTTTTAGATCCCACAAAAGGGACTTTGTTTGTCATGTCAAAAAATAAAAATAAAAATAGCAGCATTAAAAATATTTAAATTTTTTTACATAATCAAACACACAGATATGAAATAAAGAATGAGTTTCATGCTTGTATTTTATTGCGTAAAAATCATTTGTTCACATAAATTACCCTAATCCAATTTTATTGAAGCAATAGTTTGACTTTTCGTGATGTAATTTTTATAATGGCTAACCATTCAGTTAGGCTCTTGACTTAGTGATCTAATAATTATAATTATATAATTTCATCGTTTTAATTTTCAAAAAAAGGAATTTATTTTTAAAAATTATATTTATTTTTTATATTTTTAAAAATAAAATAATAAATCATGTAATTATAATTATTAAAAATATATATAATTTTTTTGTTAATTATCTATATATATCTTAAAAAAATAGACGAAATAAATTAACGTAATAGACTCCATTGTAAATCTCACAGATTAAATTTTATAATCTTTTATATCAAAGCGGTATGAATAAATAGAATCCTAACCTTTTATGATATGCCAAAAAAAAAAAAAAAAAAATCTTAACTTTATTGGATGTCATTATGCCACTCAAGGGATATGCATACTAATATTTTATTAATTCTTTGGTTGGTATTTCATTATTACATCTTCGGATTTTATGCATTAATTGTCCCCCACAAAATGGTGTCCCACAAGTTCGAGGGTGCCAATCCATGAAACCTTAATTTTCTGTAAACGATTAAAAAAAATTATCTTTTGAAGCATGGACTAAACATAGGTATGTGAAGGAGTCAACTTCTCATTAACATAATATTGTCCACTGCTTATGTTTTTTCTCCTCTTAAGAAAAGACTTTGTATTGGTTGTGCATCTACATAGGCTCCCAGTTGACTGTTCAACTACTTAGGCTCCTAGTTGACTGTTCAACTAGTTTTGTTAGTTATGCACCCACATAGGCCCATAGTTGACTGTTCTCATCGTTTTGTTCTTCCTTAGAAGGGTGTTCTTATGGTTTTATGCTTTCTTAGAAGAGAATTCTAACAGACGGTGCCAACCCCCCACCAACACAATATTGTCCGTTTTGAACATACCCTCATGGTTTTGTTCTTAGAAGAGTGTTCTCATGGTTTTATTTGTTCTTAGAAGGGAATTCTCACAAACAGTGCCAACCCCCCATCAACACAATATTGTCCGTTTTAGACGTATCCTCATGGTTTTATTCTTCTTTTAGAAAAAAGTCTTGTACTAGTTAGAAGGAATTAGTCAGCTTATAAAGTGAAATGTGGTATTCTCACAAAACGATGAGGGAGGCACCACAGTATGTTTTGGTGGCCATAGCTCTTGAAGTTTAATTTGTTTTTCTTTTTCTAATTTATAAGTTATTTTAATAATGTATAAGGACATTCTAACTATTTATTAATTTTTTATGAAAAAATTATAAATCACTGAAAAATATATATATATTTGCAACATGAAGGTATAAGTGAAATATGTGTGCTGATGAAGGAAAGATAAAGTTTTCACTTACATTAGGAAACACAGAGTCAATTGCATCTCCATATTTTCACTATCACTTTCTCCACTTCCCATTGAATTCCAAATTTCATTTGTTTTATTGACCATAGCATTCTTATAATATACATGGTATGACCTACAATAATTTCAAATACTGCTTAATAACTTTAATTTTATTGATTTGATGTATAAATGTGGTTTTTGTTTTCGCAATTATAAAATCATGGTAGTAGACTTTTTATTTACATAAATTGTATTAATTAATAAAGTGTACAAAATGATAGTTTAATAAATTATACACTATGCTCCTAATTATACAGCCACAAAATTATACGAAATAATTGAGATAAATATTAAGAAATGATGAATATATTTATTATTTTTTCTTACTTATTTTTCAAAAGGGTCCAGTTTCTGTCCAGTCCGGGATCGGATTGGACGGTGCTGTTGGCCCCGTGAGGGCCCACCACGGGTCCCGTTTTGAAAATCTAAACCGTCAATGTGTAGAACTCGTCGAGCACTACATGCCTATAAAAAATCACGTTGATTGGATATCGATAGCTATGTGATCAAATCAATTTTGTATAAAAAAAATGGACAGTAAAAAAATTAACGGTTGATAAAAAACTGTTTTGTTCACATAGCTATCGATATCCAATCAACGTGATTTTTTACAGACATATAGTACTCGACGAATTCTACATATTGAACGGTTCAAATTATCAAAATGAGACCCGTTGTAAGCCCCTACGAACCCAACAATACGGTCCAATCCGATCCCGGACTGGAGAAGCCATGGCCTTTTCAAAACACTTATGTACAAAATTATTACTTTCTAAAAAGTAACTTTTATTTATTTATTTTAATACTAATCTCGATCCTACCAAGAAACTTTTGAAAAAATAAAAAGTAGCAGAATACCATTGATTTTATATATTTATCCCTGGTTTGGCTATTATTTTGAAGTTGAAAAAGTACAAAATGATAAAATAAGTTAAATAAGTTAATAAAATAAAATATCACATTCAATTCATAATTATTATACTTTTTTTTTTCATAGAAGTTAAAAAAATTAAAAAATCTAAACCAAATGAGGCTAAAAAAGTCAAGCAAAAAAAGTTACAACATAAAAAAGTTGGCTATATTAGCCAATGCCAATCAAAACTTTAGGTGTCGTTTGGTAACACTTACGTTTTCAGTTTATATTTATAAAAATTTTAAAAACTCAAATAAAAACTTGTTTGGTAAAATTTTTGATTTATAAATCAGTGGTCTCAGTTTATAAATTTGGCCAAAAAATGAAAACACAAAAAATGTGTTTCCATTTTGAGTTTTCAAATTTTTTTTTTTTTACCACCCAACACTAACCACCACCCACCACCATTTTCTACCACCGTCTTTCGCCACCACCACCCACCCCCACCACCACTTACCATCACCACTCACCACACCATACACGCCACCCACCCCCACCTTGCCACCCACCACCCACCTTGCCACCACTTGCCACCACCGCCACTACCACCCACCACACCACCCACCACAAGCCACTACCATCTATCGTCCGCCACCACCACCTACCACCACTCACCAGCCACCAGCCACCCACCACCACCTGCCACTCACCCGCCGCCACCACCCACCACCACCACCACCCACCGACCACCACCACCACCACTCACCTGCCACCGTCACTCACCCACTTACTACCACCACTACTCGCCACCACCCAACACCACCTGCCATCCGCCGCCACCACCACCACCACCCCCCACTCGCTACCACCCGCCATCCACCACCGTCACCCACCCACCCACCCTCACCACCCACCACCCCCCGCCATCCGCCACCACCGCCACTCGCCACCACCACCACCACCACCATCATCCACTTGCTTCACACCACCCACCCACCCACCACACCCACCACCCACCACCACCCACACACCCACCACCACCCACCACCACCACCACCACTCACCACCACTCACACACACCCATCCACCCACCACCACCACCCACCCGCCACCACCAGCTACCCACCACCCACCGTCACCACTTTTTACCATCGTCTTCCGCCACCACTTGTCATCACTTGCCATTTCTTACTCTTTTTTATATTTTTAAAATTTTTTAAACATTTTGTCAATTACCAAACGCGTTTGTAGTTTATGTTTTTCTAAAAATAAACAAAAAATAAACAAAAACTAGTTTATAAAATTTTTGTAAATATAAACTGAAAACGTAAATATTACCAAACACATAATCAATTAATAATATGGCAACATAACAAGGGATAGAATTATTTGATTACAATATAATTTTTAAATTAAAACATATTCAGAAAACGTATATCATGAATAGTGACAAGAATTTTGGACAAAATTTCAAATAGGCCAGCAACTTGTGCTTAAGACATTTAAATATAAGTTTTTTCTTCTGTAATTATTGTGAAGGAGTTTTTGAAAAATGCAAAGGTTGTTTTAATACTACTGAAAAAAATTCCATCAATTACCAAAAAATGTAGCTTGTTGGGTTTGAAATTTTAGTATTCACTTTTTAAAAAATTAAAATTTTTTGTTTTCCATATTTTATTGTTTTCAGTGGTTTTTTTAATATTTTAAGCAATCTTTTTTTTTTTTTTTTTTTAAAAAATTTTAGATACACCTAACATATTAAAAAGCATAATGTTTGTAAAAAAAATCTTTAGACAATTCACTAAATACAAAAAATAGAAAAAAATATTAGAATTCAGTAAATTTTTCGTATT
Organism: Camellia lanceoleosa; assembly: GCA_025200525.1. Taxonomy (NCBI): domain Eukaryota; kingdom Viridiplantae; phylum Streptophyta; class Magnoliopsida; order Ericales; family Theaceae; genus Camellia; species Camellia lanceoleosa. The sequence continues at coordinate 13,082,363 of CM045772.1, forward strand.
CTTGTGTATTTATTGATTTTTAAAAATATTTTACTTTTTAGATACATTGAAGTAAGATGTATCTAAAACAGTAAAAAAAAATTACTTAAAATTTTAAAATATTTACTAAAAAAAAAAATGGTTTCTAAAAAATAAAATTTAGAAAATTGAAACCAAACATACTAATAGATTAGAATTAAATTATTTTTTTTTATGTGTATAAATTCTAATGCGTTTCAAAAAATTGAAAAAATTTGCATGTGAACGATTTTGAGGTCCAATAAAGAGCCCACTTGCTTGCTTGAATAGAATTGGGCCCTTGGATAGTGGCCCTTACACCACAACTCTCAAGCATGTTTGGTTTGTATTTGTGAAAGTATTTTTTTTGAATTTTTTTAAAAAAATAAAAAATAGTTTGATAAAAATAAATATAAAAAATATATTTTTAAAAATTAATTCCCCCCCCCCCCCCAAAAAAAAAAAAAAGAAAAAGAAAAGAAGATAAAACTATTTAAAAATGATAAGTTTTTTTTTTTTTTTTCCTTCATGAAATTAATTTTTAGTTTTTTAGAAACATTTTCTAAAACAAATTTATGAAAATCAAACCAAATATGACAAAATTTTTATTTTTTATTTTACAAAATGATAGTTATTAATTTTACTGATTTTTTTTCCCCCACCTCGTACATTGATTCACACAACACATGATATGTATTGGACGCATAATATATAGAAAATAATGGAATCCATCATCATTTTCTGAATATAGTGGGCTTCTGAGACGATGCTTGAATTCATATAGAAAGTGAAAAAAAATCAATAATATTCCTCAAATAATCTATGTTATTCATTCATTTTTTAGATCTCAGTGTGTAGATTATTGATAAAAAATATCATATTGATTTAATAATCGTAACTATATTATTTTATTATATTTGTTTTCAAAATGATAGTTGGCCGGTATGATTTTAAAAATATACCTACCATTTCTTTGAAAAACAAATATAACGAAATTATATGATTATATTATCAGGTCAATTTGATTTTTTGTGTGTGCGGATAATCTACACATAAAGACCAAAAAAATTATTGACTAGAATCATCAAAGTGAGCCTTATTTAATGGATCCATTAGAGCAAAATTGGACTAATTTTCCAAATAAAGTGAAGCCATTTCCTAAAATTCTAGTAAGGACTATTATGTTTTCTTGGTGGACGAAGACTTTTAGGTTGTTAGATAAAAGAATAAAATTATCAAACATAATTTTCAAGTTAGCATTGAGGTTTAAACACATCTACTGTTAGTTCATCTAAAAATTAAAAATATTTAAAAATATAATAATTTTATTATTTATATTCTTAACATCAAAATAATTGCTAGATTATGTAAATCCAGCTCATGTAGATTTGGAGTAGAAAAAAGATTTTGGTGGCAATTCCTAGTATGGCAGAATGCTGTAAATTCTGCTTTGTTTCTTTTCATTCATAATTAATAGTATAAAAATTGAATTTACAGAATGAGAGTTGGCAAAGTAGTTGGGAAGGATGATGGTAGGTTAGAATATATGTTATGTAAAGAAAAAAACCAATCATGAACTTATCATTTTGTTGGTTTTCTGGCAAACATTGAATAATTAAATAAATCCCACTGATCAAGAGGTTCATGTATTCTCCCCATTTCTATCCACGTTCTTCACTAGAGATACATAAGACCATAATGCTATATTTGGTTCATTACAGTAGAAGTGAAATAAAATAGAACAGAATGTTCATTTTTTAGGAATATTTACTAATAAATTCTATCTCACAAATAAGTACTTTAATTAGTTTCAAGTTTTTTTCTTGAGGCACACCTTTTTATAAATCTCTTTTGACCTACTTATGTTTCATTTTGTCTACATTATTTTCTTATATTCTAATAAAATATTTTAATAAGTCCTATGAGTGATATAATTATTAAAATACCCCTAATAATATTTACATTTACAGTGTGAATGCTCTGTGATGTGAATGTTCACACCGTTAATGTGAATATTCACACGTCAATGTGAATATTCACATTATAAAATATGAATGTTCACATCATCAAATTGCTAACCGTTCAAAAATTATTTGGAATGGTAGAAATATTCATAAAATATTTTAAATATGAGAATTAAGATTTGGTAGATCAAATGTTCAAATAATAAGACTTATTGGAATACAAGAATACTAATTGGGATACAAATACTTGAAAAGGGATTTTCTAATAAATCTTTTTTTTTTTTTTTCCCTTCTATTGATATATTAAGTCTTACTAGTGGAGAATTCTTTCCGTGTGGTCATATTTTTTGTTTTGGTAATATTTTGGTGGACAGTTATACCCTTTTATTAATGTGATAGGCATGAAGTAATACTCTAATGTGGCAAGTATTAATGTGACATTCAACAACGTAACACTCCAAAAAAATTAAAACTCCTTAGTGTATTTTTTTCTAAATGTAACAACATGACGGGTATGATGTGACCCTCTAAAACATTTACTCCAAAAAAATAAAAACTCTTTAATGTATTTTTTCTAATGTGACAACGTGGTAGGTATGATGTGATATTTTAAAAAAAAAAAAAAATTTTTAATATACTTTTCCCTAATGTACGTTGCAGATATGATTTGGCACTTCAAAAAAAATAATAAAAAATTTATTATACTTTTTTCAAACATGACAATGCGACGGGTATGATATGATACTCTATAAAAAATTAAAAACTCCTTAGTATACTTTTCTCAAACATGACGTGACACTCCAACGTAGCGAGTATGATGTGACACTTAAAAAAAATTAAAAAATCTTTAGTGTAATTATTCTAAATGTGGCATTCTAACGTCACAGGGTATGATGTGACACTTAAATGAGTCATTATACATTCAAAAGGACTAAATGGATCACACAAAAAAATAATATGGAACTATATGAATTACAAATTCAAAACATGAGACTTATTGGTCAATCTCTTTATTTTTTAACCTTTTTATGGAATGATGACTTTTTTAAAATATCCCAGCACTCCTACCTCCACGTGGGGGGCTGTGAGACCAAGGCCAAAAAAAAAAAAATTTGGACCAATCAAAAAACAATAAAGGTGGTGGGGTCTTAGTCTTTTTCCTTAAAATGATGAATGATAGTTGTATTGTATTCATTATATATTTAAATTTTTTTTTAATGAATTAAATATAAGAATGAATATTTTGATAAAATAGTTATTTCATTCCATTTTCATTCTAATAAACTAAACATATATCTAAGGGTCAACTTGAATGATAAGTCATCTAAATTCAATTCAAGAGGTAGTAAATTGAAGCTTTAATATTCTATTTCTCCTTATATGTGGAGAAATTTTTGTATGCCAATAAGGTACACGTGACACTACCTTTCACTAATCACAAATGTATATATTCATTATTATTCTCCAAACAATCAACATAAATGTAGTGGATCTTATTGTCAAAACCAATAACAATAATAGAAGGTACTCCATGGCATATACTCTTCCACATATAAAATTTCTCTTATATGTGAGATTAGCATGTAGGGACAGACGAAGTATTCTAATATAGAGGGAGGCAAACATATATTATAGCAGAAAATTTAAAAATAAAATGTAAACTACAATATCAATTTTTATAGACATAAAATGGTAAAAAATAGCATAATAAATATATATAAATAAGCATATTTTCCTATTCTCACATTAAATTATAAAAGATCAATTGTAAGACAGTCTATTGACATCAATTGTGAGAAATCAAATTTTATTATTATATTTTGTTAAAATTGTTAAATTTTCACATTTCATATATAAAAAAGTGTAGGTGGTGCAATCATTTATTTGTTTTCAAATCTAGAGGGGGTGATTATGTATAATTTAAAGATAATTAAGAGTTAATACTAATATATAATGGGTTTTTTTGAAATCCTGAGGGGGCGATCGCCCCCTCTTACCACCCGTCAGGTCCATCCTTGATCACATGTATATTGAATTTAGGGATAAGTACAAAGGCCTCGACTAGGATTGATTATCAGTTTTTTTTTTTTTTTTTTTTTTCTGTCTTTGTCACTTGAAATATATGATAGATAATTAGTCACTAATGGTATACGTGTAAGTGCATATACATTAATGTGACATGATTCACTTAATCATCAGCAAAGGGCATTTTTCTCTTGTAGACATTCTTTTTCAAGCATATATACCACTTTGACAAGTTACAAGTACAAGATGTTGTGCTAGAAATGCATTTCATATTCACTACAATCCGGATTTAATATTTCTATAGAGAGGATATTAGAATAGTGGATGGAAATATAGATAGACAGAGCAAAGAACACTTTGATGACGAGTTTCAAGTACAAGCAATATGTTGGGCTATAAGTCCATTTCATATTTACTCCTTTGGTAGGTGTAGTATAGTGGATAAGAGAGCAGAAACATTAAATATGCAAGTTATAAGTAAAATGCAAAATTCTATTCAAAAAATTTATACTAAAAAACATCTGAAAAATAAGAGTAATATTATGGACATAGAATCTGTACATACAAAATTCTTACAAAAAATTAATATGTGGTTTATATTTATTCAAAATGTGGGCTTGTCATATAAGAATTAAATCTGAATCACATATTACTTTGCTATCTACATTTTTGTGCATGAATTTTGTCCACATATTTTTATTGTAAAAATAATGATTATCATTTTTACAAGGAAATTGCTATGTATCATGAAATTGTGCCCCCAATTCTACCTCGAAAATGAGGCTGATGGTGTAGATTTCAAGTTGGTGGGATGTACTCAAAATGATTGTGGTACACAAATACACTTTTCTGGATAGTTTTTTGAGTATTTTTTTTGTGAATATGTATTGTTGTTTGTCACTAAAGCATAAACATCTCATCAAAATTGTGTATGAAGTTGAACAAAAATCATATTCCCAAATTAAGTATGAATCTGTTTTTCCCATTTTCTTAAAAGAATCTCATACTCGTTCAGTAATTTAAGAATGAATAATAATAATTGAGCCTAACAATATTTAAATGAGTGCTGTTATTAGCACTCCTATAAATTATTTTGGATCCCTCAAGTTTGAACCTTTTTTTTTATTACAATAATAATCTCAAATAAAATTACTAAAAAAGACGTCATTAATTTTAGGACACCCCATCTCACAATTAAACATATACACCCATTATATCATGAATTAAGGTTTATGAGAGCACACACTTCTATCACCACCTATCCATCTTCCCTAAATCCTACCTTCAAAAACTACCCACCCTCAAAACTTTAAAAATACTTTGGTGGCAATATTCTAATGGTAACAGTGACAACCATTTGACTACCTACACTTCTCCGGCAATAACAATGTGTTGAAGTTTTTCTGGTAACTATAACTCCATAAAACGAGAGGAGTACAATAGTAAAAGCTTAGATAAGGTTTATAATTTTGATGTTGTTCTTAGCTCAGAGAAGATTGGTTTTATAAGGGTAAATTTCTTGAAAAAAATGGCAAAAATAGTAAAATATGTTCGTCATTTTTTCGGGATTGAACTCCCGAACATATGATCGAAATTTGGGAACACAAGTCCGAACATTGTTTATTTGTTCAAGAATGCAGGTCTAAACATGGAAATTTCTTAATACATTGAATGGTCAAAATTGTTAACATTTGCAGAATATATATATATAGAGAGAGAGAGAGAGAGCGCGTGCATACCAACTATGACAATGGTGGATGAAACAGCAGAGAGAATAATCACATTGGTTCTTCTTCTTCTTGGTGGGTTTTGTTAAGATTTTTTGGAAGAGGGTTTTTTTGGGGTGTGGGGATGTGCATTCAATGGGTGGAATGTTTTTACAAAGATAATTTTAGTATTATTTGGAGGGGGAAAATAAATTTTGAGGGTTTCAAAATTTATAAGGAAGGGCCCAAAGAAATGAGAGATCTAAAATAATTCATCAGGTACTAATAGCACCACTCTATTTAAATTTCTCATATTTATTTATTTATTTATTTTTATAGATGATTATTAACAAAACCAAATGCTTGAATAATATTGACTGAACAAATTCATTATCAATAATCTTATCTCTCATTTTGCATTAAGATTCCTATGAACCAAACATAGAGTATGGATATATATTGATGATAGTTTCTTACACAATCTAATGCTAACTGATTTGATACAAGGCTAGTGTATCTCAGCTTGCAACCACAAAAAACCACAATCATTATATATGACAATAAATTAAGAGTAGGTACCATGAACTTGGACTATTAACAGATAAATGGACTCAATCTCATACTGATAAAGGCTAATTAAGAACATTATGTTAAGCTTTTAACTAAACATAGGCATACATCTTGATCATATGATATAGTTAGTGATTGAAGACAAACCATATGGATCTTCCAAAGAATGATTAGAATCACCATGTGAAGTTGACTTACACTAAGAGATAAATAGGGTCCTGAAGATAAAATCCGATAAATCATGAGTTAATCAAATCATTGCAGAAGCAGTAAATTCTCATATTTATGTGTCAATCAAATCTTGTGATTATTGACACAATTTATGCAATTGATATATTTATTACAAATTTCATGTAATATAATAATATGAATAGATGATGCTCAAATGTACAAAACATCTAAGCCAATCGATAACAATAAATGATATTTGGGTTGATAGACAAAGGCATCATGTGCTGAACCACATAAATGTGATCTTTCATTCTCCTTCAATTTGGTTTTTCAAATTTATCACATTTGAATCCATAACCAACTCATCTAAAAAGTTTGAGAAATCAAGAAATGCTTTCTGGGTTTTAATTTTCATGTAAGTTACTTATCTACTACTATACAATAAATCCCCAAAAAATCATGGTGTTATCTATTATTTTATATAAAGCACACCCCTCAAAAGTTTTGTCACGCTTTTTGTTTACCCAAACTATGACTCAAATTGGTAACTGCTAAAATTCCACATTCAATAACTACTAGACAATTTTTCAATTCAATTTTCATTTGTTAAACTGCCTAAAAAATTTAGATGTACAATTACAAACGCATCGTGTTTATACCCACACCTAATACTATATTTGTTTTCAGTGAAGAAAACCAGAGCTTGAAAACTATATTTGTATTGGCCCCCTATTGAAGGACATTGTTTTGTGTCAAGGTCTCCATGACCTTAGTTGGTAGCCAGTAACTGGCATGAGTTCTAGTGCATTTAGACTGTTTAATTTATGAATGTAGGTAAGCTTTTGAAAAGAAATAGAGAAAATGTGGGTGAAACATGCATGAATATAGTTACATTTCACACGTTTTTTTTCTTTTCATTTTCAAATCTCTATCCAAATTCATGATCCAAACACAGTCGCAGAAGCTTTCTTTTTGGAAAGTCTTATTTAGCTTTCTTACATATATACGTTTGTAACAAGGTTGTGGTTGGCTCTATGTCCTGATCAGCAGAAATGTATCTTAAAAAGTGAAATCATGGAACAAGTCAACTGCACATTGTCCACAATTACACAATACTTTGTAGAGTAACCATTTGCAAATATCGAAATAGTTACTTATTAAAGAAGAATTGAATTCATTTCACAAAACATAAAACAGAGATACAATAGAGGTTGTATATGTGAGACACTAACTCAACTAGAGTTGCTTAACAAACTAGAATACAACTCACCTTCTAACTAATTATTGACAACTGTAGTTAATTGTAACTTCCTATGTAACTGTTTGTTACAACCGTTTGCTTACATGGAATCAATAGTTAAGGCTTGGAATCCTAAGTTTGAGCTGTGATCTTATCACTTATGATGCTTATATTTTGTTAAAAATGACTTCATAGTCTGTATTTTTCTTTTCTTTGTTTGTTGGCCTACTGTTCTAATATGTGGGTTGTGCAGCTCTGCTGTTAAATACTTTTTGTGTCCTATTTTGATAGTCTCTATTTGAGAATTCTAACTTTTTTCGGGGATATGTAATAATTGGATCTGAATTCAAATTTTAAAACACTTATTCTAATAATGCCCTTTTCTTTTAAAATTTTAATATATTTCTAACTATTTAAAAAGATAGTTTTGGAAAATTAAACATTTTTTACTTTGATTTTTTAAATAGGATAATATTTTGGGACATCCCAAAATTAAAAAAAGGATTAACAAAATTAGATTGTTTGCTTTGAGTGTGGTTTTCAGTTGGAATTCTCTTAAAAATTTGCTTTGTGCAAGACATGTCATATAGGGAGGAAGTTTCATTTTTTAATCCTTGTTTTCTCAATGTAATATTATTTCGAGTTAATAAAAATGTTCTTTTTGCCTATAATTTTTTTGGGAGAAAAAAAAAAAAAAAAAAAAAAAAAAACTCAAATTTTGAGTTTTATAATAAAATAAATTCTGAGTTTTTAATTTTATCAATTTAAACTATAATATTTTGATTTGTTTTTAATCTAAACCATCTGCTATTTTTGTTAAGTAAAATCTGATAAGAAAAATAATATTTTAGTTATAAAGGGTATTTGAGACATTTTATGTACATCTATATTGAGTTTAATAACAAAATTCCTTTTTTTAATTGGTTTTTATTTTACAAAAATATACAGATGATTTAAATTGAAAATAAATCATTAAAAGATTGAAATTTAAATTGATAAAATTAAAAATTTATTTTATTACAAAGTCAAATCTTGAATTTTTTTGGTTGTAATTTCTCATTTTTCCCTAGTATTTATGCGATGAGTGCTGACCCCATCAATTATTTTGGACCTCCTATTTTTTGGACATCCATTTATAAATTTTAAAACTCTTAAAATTTCTTTTCTCCCCTCTAATAATACCAAAATTATCCTTATGAAAATATTTCACCTATTCAATAGAATGCACACCCCCACAACCCAAAAAGCCTTTCTTTCCAAAACCCTAATAAAACTCATGAAGGTGATTATTAGTTCATCTCCACATATTTGTTCATGACCTGAGAAAATTAATGTTTGGTTACTTGTTTCTGAACAAATAAGCAATGTTCAAGTCTGTATTCCTAAATTTCGGTCATATATTTGGGAGTTTAGTCTCGAAAAAATGACGAATAGTTTTTAATAATTTTGTCATTTTTTTTCTAAGAAACTTACCCTTATAAGGCCAATCTTCAATCTCATTTGAGCTAAGAACACCATTAAAGTTATGAACCTCTTCTGAGGTTTTATTATTGTACTTCTCTCATCTCATGGAGTTGTGGTAGCTTAAAAAACTTTCACTCATTGTCATTGCTAGCCGGATAAGTGTAGGTAATTAAATAGTTGCCACTATTATCATTGGAATATTGCCGTCAAAGAGTTTTTAAAGTTTTGAGAGTGAGTAGGTTTTAAAAGTGAGATTTGGAATAGATAGATGAGTGGTGATGGGAGTGAGTGCTCTCATAAATTTTAACTCATGATTCAGTGGATATATGACTTTAATTGTGAGATAGGATATCTCAAAATTATTGATATATTTTTTAATAATTTCATTTAAAATTATTATTATAATAAAAAAAATTAAAAAATAAAATATCCAAAATAATTGAAGAGATGCTAATAAACATCACTCATGTGACCCTGCCAAAGGCTCTTGATGATGGAATTTGGGCACAAAAGGGTAGACTTTTTCAGGTTAGGCATGCATAAATATGCCAAAACAGCGAAAAGACTAGAGGTTGACAAAGACTTTTGTTCTATTCAGTTGGTTCCAAGCAAATGTGGAAATGACATATGCCCATTTGTATGAAAGGTTTAATGGGTTGATTATCACATTTGATCTTAATCATTTTAATTAATTATATTGGAAGAAGAAAGATATATCAAGAATTAGGTGCCGTGATTATGAATTTTTAAAAATTATAAGCTACAATAAAAGAGTTTTGTAATAGTCAAATTTGCAATGTCAATTGTGAATAAATTGTACATCAGATGTGAATCGGATAATAAATCAATTATGAGACATATTGTAAACAAACCAATACATATATGATTTTCATTCATACCAATATATAAGAGTGTTTCGGTATGAAGAGGAAAGAAAACCAATAATTATTCAACAATATATATTTTAAAATCATGCTTGTTATTGTAATAAGGATTTCAAACATTAGGCAATATGTATCGAGATTTTTGACTTTTAATACTAGTATTCATGAATATATCTATTGATATTGTTCAAATTAATTAATATATGACCATATTATTGTATCGTTATTTTGTTATTTAAAGCCATCATTGTAACCATCTTAGAAATTGTCTTAATGCTCCTGGTTGAAAAGTTGATAATCCAAAAGCACCTCTCACCTAACTTTTAAAAATTATTTTTTTAAATTTATTTAATCTATTTCTGTCCAATAAACTATGCATAAGCTGTAATAAACAGTTTAGAACATACTCTCAAAATAAAATAAAATAAAGATATAAACAGTTCCAGTAAACTACACAAAACAACCTCAATAGCTTGGTATCACACCATACCACAAGAGAACAAAGGATAAGGCAATGCAAAGAAATGAACATAAGCAGGTAGCAGTACACTATCCTTTTTTCCCTCTCTTCTTCTTTGTTCTTTTCCCATTTAGATAGGATTATAATATGCGAAACCATTAACTACTCATCCATATTGCAGCTCTTCTGTCTAGCTTTTGGTGGAAAGTTTTTTTTTCTCAAAAATGTATTGTGGTTGGGAAAGTGACAGTCCTAATGTATTGTGTTTCAATTCATAATATGAATTGAAACACACATATGAGGTACAATGAACCACTAAAGTTGTTGTCAATCTTGTAATGTTGAAAATGGGTTCTAAAAGTTTTTGCCCATCTAGATGTCATAAGGGAAATGATGTATAAAATTGGTCACCTTGACAATTTTTCCATTTTGTTGTTGTTTTCTTGTTTGAATTGGAAAAAAAAGCTAGAGTCTGGAAAATATCCAAAATAATTGAAGTGATGTTCATAATCATCACTCTATATTTAGTCTCTTGATTTGGAATTTGGGCACAAAAGGGTAGACTTTTTCAGGCTATTCAAGTCATAAAGATTTTATGCCAAAACAGCGAAAAGACTAGAGGTTGACAAAGACTTTTGTTCTATTCAGTTGGTTCCAAGCAAATTTGGAAATGACATATGCCCATTTGAAATTTGCTTAAATTACAAATTGTCTCCTATGATTATACAAATTATGAGAACCCTTAATCAGATTTTTCAATTAATTAAATTGGAAGAAAAAAAATTTCTAACTACTCTTCTTTAGAATAATAAAATTATCTAAATTGTTAATTAAAATATATTTCTAACAATAGTGAAAATTGAGTTTTGTAATAATCAAATTTGCAATGAGTCAATTGTTATACAATTAAAAATTTGAAGGACATCGAGATGTAATTAATAAACCAATTAAGACATTCCATATTTTAAACAAATCTCATAAATACATTTATAATTTATTTATTTTCATTTCAAACCTTTCTAGTCTACAAGGATATACAAATAATTATTCAACAATATATATTTTAAAATCATGCTTGTTATTGTAATAAGGATTTCAAACATTAGGCAATATGTATCGAGATTTTTGACTTTTAATACTAGTATTCATGAATATATCTATTGATATTGTTCAAATTAATTAATATATGACCATATTATTGTATCGTTATTTTGTTATTTAAAGCCATCATTGTAACCATCTTAGAAATTGTCTTAATGCTCCTGGTTGAAAAGTTGATAATCCAAAAGCACCTCTCACCTAACTTTTAAAAATTATTTTTTTAAATTTATTTAATCTATTTCTGTCCAATAAACTATGCATAAGCTGTAATAAACAGTTTAGAACATACTCTCAAAATAAAATAAAATAAAGATATAAACAGTTCCAGTAAACTACACAAAACAACCTCAATAGCTTGGTATCACACCATACCACAAGAGAACAAAGGATAAGGCAATGCAAAGAAATGAACATAAGCAGGTAGGAGTACACTATGCTTTTTCCCTCTCTTCTTCTTTGTTCTTTTCCCATTTAGATAGGATTATAATATGCGAAACCATTAACTACTCATCCATATTGCAGCTCTTCTGTCTAGCTTTTGGTGGAAAGTTTTTTTTTCTCAAAAATGTATTGTGGTTGGGAAAGTGACAGTCCTAATGTATTGTGTTTCAATTCATAATATGAATTGAAACACACATATGAGGTACAATGAACCACTAAAGTTGTTGTCAATCTTGTAATGTTGAAAATGGGTTCTAAAAGTTTTTGCCCATCTAGATGTCATAAGGGAAATGATGTATAAAATTGGTCACCTTGACAATTTTTCCATTTTGTTGTTGTTTTCTTGTTTGAATTGGAAAAAAAAGCTAGAGTCTGGAAAATTACCAAAAAATAAAGTGTGGTTCATAATCAAACTCTATATTTAGTCTCTATTTGGTTTTAGCAATAAAAAAGGCCACTTCTTGGCTATTCAAGTCATAAAGATTTTAGCGGTTTGGTTTAAGCCAATTTAGATGACTTTTAATAAAAAAAATCATTTGAAATTTGCCAATTTACAAATACACCATTTGAAATTTGCTTAAATTACAAATTGTCTCCTATGATTCTACAAATTATGAGAACCCCCTTATCAGATTTTTTCATTTAACAAAATTAACAAAAAAAAAATTTCTAACTACTCTTCTTTAGAATAATAAAATTATCTAAATTGTTAATTAAAATATATTTCTAACAATAGTGAAAATTATTAATTGACTTTAATAATTTATTAATAAAATGAGTCATTTGTTATACAATTAAAAATTTGAAGGGACAGAATGTAATTTTTAAACCACATAAGACATTCCATATTTTAAACAAATCTCATAAAGTGCATTTATAATTTATTTATTTTCATTTCAAACCTTTCTAGTCTACAAGGATATACAAATAAATAAATAAATGAAATTCCAAAATAAATTTTTTTAGCATTTACAACACGTAGCAACTTTTTTTTTTTTTATCAACTTTATCATAAAAAAAAAAGAAGTAAAAAACATATATCAAATAAGTTCTTTAAATTTAATTCTAAGGGTTTGACTTAGTGGGAGGAGATTCAGCTAAATGACTTACTATCGAAGTGATTGTATTGTTGAATTCCATAAACGCCAAGGACTTTTCTTAAGTGTGCAACCTTTGAGGGTTGCACACCATGTGCCACTTACACAAAAAGTGTAAGTGGAAGGTGAAAACAAAAGCAGGACTGCAAACAGAAAAAGCGTAAGTGTAAGGCGTAAGTTGCACATCATAACAGTACCCAAAAGCCAAACATCCCAAATCTTGGAACTATTGGAAGTTTGTCTAGTCGTTAATTTCAGAGTTTTGAAACTAGTCGAGGTGCGCCTAAAGTGCTCCGGACATCTAATTATAAAAAAAAAAAAAAAAAAAAAGTCCTATAAATGAATAGTCCACACATTTTATTTTCTAATAATTTTTTATTAAATTTTCCAAGCACAATAGGTAGATTTACTGATCAATACTTTCTGTCTATTCACCCCAAAAAAAACGTTTTCTGTCTAAGCAATGTCGTTTTTCTTAAACTATAACCTTAGTAATACATCAAAATAGTATAAATACTACAAGTATAAAATCATTGGCCCCCCATAAATCAGGCATTTTCAAAGGTTGATTACCATATGTTAATAAACCTAGGACAATCTAATCAAATCATTGCAAAAAAGCAGGATTATCGGATGAACAAAGCTGATTAATTTGCATTCTGATAAAAAGGAGAGACATCTTTTCAACATGGGCCAAGCTAGGCATTTTAGCTCAATCAGAACATATACAAGAAACCAGTTTTGCAGATGAACCAAATAAGTGCAGCCTAAACATGGTATCTAGAGCACAAAATTGTGACATTTTTTTTGTCGTAACTGAATTCAATTGCGATCAATTCTTATGATGCATTTATCTTATCTTGATGTAGATTATTATCAAGATAATAAAAAAAATTTAAAAAAAAAAAACTGCAACTTTTTAAAAGCTTTTTTTTTTTTTTTTTTAAATTTAAAAAACTTGCACCTTAATAACACGAGCAATGTGTTGGAATATGTGTGAAAGTAGAGTCTCACATCCGATAAATAGTAAAAGAGATGAGTGTTAATATTTATTAGATGGGCTCTCCACTTCTGGCCTAAGTTTTAAGTGGGTATGAGTTTCAAATAACGTATGTTGGGCTTTGATATGACGTTTGTAGACTCTAGAGTTTCTCCTTAATAGATTCGGTCGGTATTGTTATGCGCTTGGCAAATGATATATGGGCGGACTCTCTTGAAGTATTGATGTTGGTGGGCTTGGGCTTGCACAAAAATTCTTGATGGAGTAAGAAAAATCCATGATAATTCTTGATAGAGCAAAGAAAATTCCTAGTGCACGTGGTAAGGTTGAACCGCGACAAGGTGGCTCTCAATGGAGTATGGTGGCTCACGATGAAGTGTGTGCTAGGGATGGCAATTTGAACTCGGCCCGACGGGGACCCAACTCCCTGACCCTGATTTGAGTGGTTTGTCTTCATAAATATCCCCAACAAAACGGGAATGGTATTCAAAAATAATCCCCGATCAGTTTCAGGCCTGGGACGGGGATAAGTGTCCCAAACCTGTCCTGTCTCCGTCCTCATGTGTCCCCGAAGTGAAATTACTATAATACCCTCACACACTCAGACTCAGTCTCAACTCATCTCTCTCTCGGTCTTTCTCTTTCTCTCTTTTCATTCCTTTTATCTCTCTTTTCGCCGTTGCCGACCACCACACCCGTAGTCGCCCAATCGCTATGACTACCACCTTCGCAGCCGCAATCTCATCTTCGCTTCTACGACCTCATCTTCTCTGCTTCGAACACACGCAGCCGCCCTACCGAACACGCACAGCCGATGAAGATCCAGATCTAGATGCTCAGCCGCTGAAGCTGCTCAGCCACAAGATCCAGATCCACCGCCACCACCACTGGCTATGAGATTTGATCTGATTTGATTCGTGTATGCAAGATCCAGATCCACCACCACCACCGCCCTACTTCACATCTCTCTCTCTCTCTAATCTGATCCGTGTGTGCATAACAATTTTAGATCTTTTTTTTTTTCAAGTTGATGATTGTTATTGATGATGATGATGATGATGATAAAACACATAAAAAAAAAAAAATTTGTTCATTGTACACATTGATTTAATTTTTGTTCATCAACCATTATTTTTTCTTTTTCTTTTTCTTTTTTTAAATCTGTTTTCATTATACACATATTTGTTGTTCTACATATTTGATCTGTTTAATCTGTTTTCATTATACACTTTTTTGTTTTCTATTTGATCTGTTTCATTATACACAAATTTAATCTATTTTCATTATACACATCTATTTTCAATTTAATCTGATTTACACATATTTGTTGTTCTTGTGTTGAACAAACTTCAAGAGGAAAAAAAAAAGATTGGGGATTTTTCAGGGTCAGAGAAACCTAATCCCCGTTAGGGGGTAGGGATGGGAGGGGTGATGGGTTCTCTACCGGAGATTGGGGGCGGAGATGAGGATTTTTTAACCTTCGAGGATCGGGGGCGGAGATGGAGATTTTTTAACCTTCAGGGATCGGGGACGGGGAGTGTAATCCCTGACCCTGCCCCGGCCCGTTGCCATTCCTAGTGTGTGCAAGTGGCCTAAGCTAAACTCCATGTTGGAGAGTTATAGATCAAGATTAAGAGGGAATGTGAAATGATATACGATGAACTTGCTGATGATAGATCAAGACTTAAGGGGTAGTATGGAGAGGCCCAATGTTTGGTTCACACATGAGAGGGAGATTATTGGAGCATGTATAAAGGTAGAGTCCTACATTGGATAAAGAGTAAAAGAAACGAGTCTTAATATATATTAAATGGACTATCCACTTATTGGCTTAAGCTTTTAAGTGGGTATGAATTCCAAATAATATATGTTGAGTCCTATATTGGATAAAGAGTAAAAAAGATGAGTCTTAATATACATTAGATGGACCATTCACTTATTGGCTTAAGCTTTTAAGTGGGTATGAGTTCCAAATAATATAGGTTGGGTCTTGATATGACATTTGTGGACTTTAGAGTTTCTCTCTAATGGATTAAGAGTTTCTTCTTAATGGATTGAGCCGATATTACTGTGCGCTTGTAGACTTCTTAATTTCCTAACAAAACATTAAATGAACTTTTTTTTACTGACTTATATCACCGAAAAATATGAATATTATTTCCAAAGATTGAACTTGATGACCAGTTTAGCTTAGACAGCTCAAACAATGACAATGCTAGCCAAACACTAGCCCAAAACAATGATAATGCTTCAAGGCCTGCTAAGTCTAGCAGTACAAGTACCTGTTGTGCCAGAGCTCTATAATGTATGTACAATAAGGGTCACTATGCTTCTAAGTTGCTTCAGAAAGCAGGCATGACTGATTGTCAACCTGCTCGTTCTCCTTTTAGTCTCCCTTTCTCTTCTTCTGTCTCTCAACCCTTTTCCATAACTTTTTCCAACCCCTCTCCCTACAGAAGTCTTGTTAGTAGCTTGCAATACTTGACTATCACTCACCCAGATTTGGCCTTTACTGTGAATCAGGCTTGTCAACACATGCAAACTACTTCTCAAGATGATTTTGCACTAGTTAAACTCTTGCTCTGCTTTGTTAAAGGGATCGTGCATCATGGTTTGCATTTCTCTTCAATTTCCTTTAATCTTCATGCTTTTTCATATGCTAATTGGGCTGGTAATCCTTGTGATTGACGATCCACTTTTGGCTTTTGTATTTACCTGGGTTCTAATCTGGTTTCTTAGACTACTAAGAAGCAGCCCACTGTGGCACGATCCTCTTCTGAGGCTGAATACAGATCCATGGCTCAAACTGTAGTTGAGGTGTCTTGGCTTCAGATGTTGCTTCATGATATGCCATTACAAAAAATTAAGATTCTAGAGATCAAAATTTAGGGACAAAATTATTTTTCAAAGACCAAATATTTTTGTTGCGAAAAGTATCGTCATTATATTTTTAACAACGAAAATTAGACATTAGTGATGAATTATTATCATTTTAGGACCAAATTTTTTGTTTAAAAAAAAAAACCTATTTTGAGACCAAATTATTTTGTTCCTAAAAGTCTACTTATTAGTGATATTTTCAAAATTTTGTCGCTAAAAGCCTTTTTTTTACTTTTCAAGACGACCTTTTAGCGACTATCCCCACGATGATAGAAATTGGTCTCTAAATGTCTTTTGCAACAAAATTTTCACTTTTAGAGACCAAAAAATCTGGTCTCTAAAACTCTTATATATTGTAGTGTGCATAGCCTTTCTTTTGTTTTTGTGCTTTGGTGTGATAATTTGTCTACCTTATCTTTGGCCTCAAATCCTGTTTTTCATGCTAGGACAAAACATATTAAAATCGACAATCATTTTGTCTGAGAAAAGGTGTCTGCCAAACAACTTCTCATTCAGTATGTTGCTTCTTCAGATCAGGTTGCTGATGTGTTCACTAAAGCTCTTCCTATTAGTTGGTTTCTTTTTCTCAAGTCTAAGCTTCTAGTTGATCTTTCCCCTATCAGCTTGCGAGGGGCTGATGACCAGTGTAGCTTAGACAGCTCAAACAATGACAATGCTAGTTAAGCACTAGCCCAAAACAGTGACAATACTTCAAGGCCTGCTAAGTCTAGCAATACAAGTACCTGTTGTGCTAGAGCTCTATAGTGTGTGTAGGATAAAGGTAGTCTAGTGCATATTAGCAAAAGAATAGTGTATGTTAGAAAACCCTTTTAACAACTGTTTATTAATTTGTTAGATGGTTATCCTTTTGTATATAAATATATTAACCCACTATTGTAAACTCAAAGTGAGTGAGTTCATTTGATTAAATAAAATCAGTTCAGTTCTTTATCGTTCTTTCTCTTCATAGATATCTTCAAGAAGCTGGTGTTGATTTCTTAGATACTTTTAGCCTTGTAGCAAAGTAACCAGCTATCAAAGTTTTCTTATGTGTTCCTCTTCATTTTAATTGGCCTATTAAGTAGTTGGATGTCTCTACTACTTTTTTTCATGGCAAGCTTGAAGAAGAGGTTTTTATGGCTCAATGTCACGACCCAAACACGCTCATATGAGTTTAGTACATAACCGCCAAGAATCCGTCAAATTACCAAGGCACGCTAATGATGAAACAAGAATATAGAGTATGTCATGGCCAAACAGTAATTAAAAGATGTCCAATGACTATGACATTCTGTATGCAAAAAAACTTTTCATACATATACACATAAACAATACATATACATCCATATACAGTCATCCAGGACAGGGACCTAGTCCCTATTAGAACAGTACAGTACAACATCATTTAGTCTATACATTATTACAAAACAGAGGCAAAAATGGGAGAAATCTAAAACACCCCTAAACAGCCTTGGCTTGAACAGTTCTGGAACCTCGTAGTGAGGCACAAAGGTTGGCTTGACAAAACTGGAGTTTATCCCGACGCTCCTAGCAACGGTCCGGTACCTGTACACCTACATATATATATGAGCAGTGAGCTAAAGCGCAGTGAATAACATAATGCGTAAAGAGGTTAAGAATGAATGTCCTTTCAGTATTGAAAACAGTCATTTCAATCAGTATATCAGTTACTCAGTCATAGCAGTCATATATGGTACATCCAATAACAAAACAGTACAGTAGGTCTAAACAGACTGAACAGTTAGTTGATGACCATCATATCAGTAAACAGTAGTGGTTCCAACATGGGAACCGACAGAGATCTTTGTGTCGATGGTAGTAATGACAAGATATGATGAGGTTGCTAAGGATGCCACAATACAGTTCACAATTAGGACATCATTCATTCGATATAAAGATCATTTCAAAAAAGCAAGATGCAGTTCAATTGTTCAGAAGATAATCAGTTGAACATATCTTTACAACATTGTTACTCACAGAGTTCTGGGCTACAGATAAGCTAGAGCGTCCTCGGATGCCAACCTACACAGTTACAGGATGAACATACACTAAGCTACACAGTTGGAAAAATAGTAACTTAATCCCTAATTTGCCTCAGTGTGGTTCTCCATCAATATCCTCCTTAAGATGCCTTAAACATGCCTTAGGAATGCCTAGGATGGAAAGTGAATGCGGAGATGCATTTTTAAACACTTTACAAAATTTTCAAAAAATAGGGGTCACGCTCGAACGAACATGTAGACAAAGGTTCCCCGTCCAAGTGTCATTTTCCCCGCTCGAGTGGACTGCAAAATATGACAAAAGTACTGGATATGTGAAAATCACGCTTGATGGGCGCTCGACACCCACTTGAGCGTGTGACACAAGTCCTCGCCGGCGTATGTTTCGCCGAGCGGATCAGAAACAATGCAAAATCTTTGAGCACGTATTCCACGCCGAATTTCCACTTTCGGCGTGAGTTCAAATTCTGGAAATTCCAGATTTGAACCTCAAGCTCAAAACCAAGTTTTAATGCACCAAATTCGATCCTCTTGGGTTAATTTTCTAGAAAACACTCGTAAACTCGTAGTATAACACATTTTAAAGATCAATTTGAGAAATCAAAGCCTAAAAGTAGTTCAATTAAATCCAATTTCAAACTGAAGTTCAAGAACATACTTCCAATGTGACATGCATGAATTTTAAACAACTTCAAGCTTCAAAGACATGCTCAAATGAGCCAATTTCTCCAAAAACAAGATGAATTCATGGTCCAATGCAAAAATATGAACATGCATGCGGAATTTCATGAACAATACTCTTCAAAACTCAAGGATGGCAACATGCATGCATGGATTAAGCTCTTAATTCAACATATGAGGATAATTCATGTCTTAATCTCTAGACTTCCATAAACCATGCAACATATAACTTGAATACATGAACAAGAAGGTATAATCTCTACCTTAAGTCTCCAATTCTAGGTGTAGAAGTCCAAACATGCAATCAACCTTCAATTTCCTCAAATCACCAAGCTAAAATTGTTGAACTCAAGTTTCCTCACTCTCTCTATCTCTAGTCGGCTAAGGACTCAAGAAAAGGCTGAGGAAATGATGCTAAACAATGTATAATTCAAGTCTCAACATATGGTATGAAGTGGGACACCAAGTGACAAAGTTGTAAATAATGCAACTTGTGTGATTTAACTTATTTTAATCTATTTAATCATACCAAATCACATTTCAAATAAATATGTCATAAAATCACATAAATTATGATTAACACATATCACTAATCAATTTCAGATTCGGCCGCCGATAAGGCCTTCAATTTGCAGTTTAAAACATAAAACATGAATAGATAGTTTAACAGTCGAACAGATAGAGATGCACTTAAACAGATACAGACAATCAATCAGTTCCAGATTTTAGTCAGTCAGTCAATTAACATGTTTAGTCTCAGTTTAGCGATGTCGGTGGTTAATCGATGCTTGATGGTGAGGTTTGTCACAGTCTCTCATCCTTATAAAGAGTTTGGTCCTCCAAACTCAAATTACCTTCATTCTGGAAAAAAACAAGATTCAGTGGAAATAGTTCAGGATATCTTTTCAACATATCATCTTCCCTTTCCCAAGTGGCATAGACACCACTATGGTTTTGCCAGTCAACTTTTACTAACGGAATCTCTTTGTTCCTTAACTTCTTGATCCGTCTGTTCATAATCTGAATGGGCCGTTCTTTATAGGTGTAGTCATCACTTAACACTACACGGGTAGGTTCAATCACATGGAAGGGATCCCGAAGGTAATCCCTCAACATTGAAATATGGAACACATTATGCATATGCTCCATTTCAGGAGGAAGCGCTACTTGATACGCCACCAGATTGATTTTCTCAATAATCTCATACGGTCCAACATACCTTGGCGCTAACTTGCCTTTTACCCCAAAACGGGTCTGCCCTTTTATCGGTGTCACCTTTACAAAAACATGATCACCTATTTCATATTCTGTCTCGCCTGCGGATATCCGCATAACTTTTCTGTCAGCTTTGTGCGGTTTTCAGTATCTGTTGAATCAGTTTCACTTTTTTGGTAGTTTCATGTACAATTTCAGGCCCAAGTAAAGGCCCATCTCCAACTTCTACCCAGCAAATCGGAGATTGACATTTTCTGCCATACAAAGCCTCGAAAGGCGCCATACCAATGCTCGAATGAAAACTGTTGTTATAGGCAAATTCGGCTAAAGGTAAGTCACTTTCCCAATTTCCCTAAAAATCAAGGACACACATTCTCAGTAAATCCTCTAGAGTCTGGATGTTCTTTCTGACTAGCCATCTGTCTAAGGATGGAAAACACTACTCAGTCGTAGTTTGGTACCCAATGTAGTTTGCAGACTTTGCCAAAATCTCGATGTAAACTTCGAGTCCCTATCAGAAACAATAGACACAGGCACTCCATGCAATCTAACAATTTCATCAATGTAGATTACAGCCAATTTGTCCGCATTATAAATTGTTTTAACAGGTAAGAAGTAAGCAGATTTAGTCAATCTATCAATAATAACCCAAATTGAATCCATACCTTTACTAGAGCGAGGTAAACCAACAATGAAATCCATAGTGATATGTTCCCATTTCCACTCCGGTATCGGTAAGGGTTGCAACAAGCCTGCGAGTCGTTGATGTTCGGCTTTAACTTGTTGGCAATGAAGACATTTCGATACAAAGTCAGCAATTTCTTTCTTCATTTCCGGCCACCAGAAATTCAGTTTTAAGTCTTGATACATTTTCGTGTTTCCTGGATGGATAGATAGCTTAGAATTGTGGCCTTCTTGTAGAATTCTTCTTTTCATATCAGAATCATTCGATACACACAATCTCCCCTGGAACTTCAGTACATTGTTTTCAAATTTGAAATCCGGCCTCGGTTTGGATTCCCGTTCTTCGACGATCTTCTTCAAGAAGTCATCATGTTGCTGTTTCTCTTTAATCTCTTCAATCAGTACTGGTTGAGCAGAAATGACAGCTAACATTCCACCTTGTTCATGCAAAACAATCTCAACTTCAAATTTTTCAAGGTCATATAGCAATTCCTTCTGCCCGGTGAGTAAACATGCCAAATTCCCAATCGATTTCTGACTCAGTGCATCGACAACGGTGTTGGCTTTCCCCAGATGGTACAAAATTTGCAGGTCGTAGTCTTTTATCAGTTCTAACCATCTCCTGCCTCATATTCAGTTCTTTCTATGTGAAGAAGTATTTTAAACTTTTGTGGTCGGTATACACTTCACATGTTGCCCCATAAAGGTAGTGACGCCAAATTTTCAGGGCAAACACTACTGCAGCAAGTTCTAAATCAAGGGTCGGGTAGTTCTTTTCATACGGTCTCAGTTGTCGGGAAGCATATGCAATCACTTTACCATTCTGCATTAAAACATATCCCAAACCCTTATAAGAAACATCACTATATACAGTATAACTGTCCGTACCTGAGGGTAAGGTGAGAACCAGTGCAGTCACTAGTTGAGTTTTCAATTCTTGAAAAGCTGATTCCCTCTGATCGGTCCAGTCAAATGATACCTCCTTCTAAGTTAGCTGTGTCAGTGGTAGGACAATTTTGGAGAAATCTTTGACAAACCTTCTGTAATACCCGGCTAAGCCTAGAAAACTTCGGACTTCAGTAACATTTGTTGGTCTAGGCCAATTTATCACTGCTTCAATTTTCTGTGGATCAACTGAAATTCCATCCCTACTGATCACATGCCCCAAAAACATAACATTATCAAGCCAAAATTCACATTTAGACAGTTCAGCATACAATTTCTGTTCTCTTAAGGTCTGCAAAGCAATGGTCAAATGACGTTCATGTTCCTCCGTACTTTTGGAATAAATTAAAATGTCATCTATGAATACAACAATAAAGTAATCTAGGAATGGTTTGAAAATTCTGTTCATAAGGTCCATAAATGTAGCATGCGCATTGGTAACTCCGAAAGGCATAACTAAGAATTCATAATGTCCGTACCTCGTTCGAAATGCAGTCTTTTCAATGTCCCCTGTCTTGACTTTCAACTGGTGGTATCCAGATCTAAGGTCAATTTTGGAGAATATTTGGGCACCCTGTAACTGATCAAATAAGTCATCAATGCGAGGTAGTGGATATTTATTTTTCACTGTTACCTTGTTCAGTTCACGGTAGTCAATGCAGAGTCTCAGTGACCCATCTTTCTTTTTCACAAATAAGACTGGCGCGTCCTATGGTGAAGTACTAGGCCTGATGAACTTCTTATCTAACAGTTCTTGGAGCTGAACTTTCAACTCTTTCAGTTCGATAGGTGCCATTCTGTACGGAGCTTTAGATACTAGCTGTATACCCGGAATCACATCAATGGTGAACTCAATATCCCTATCAATCAAATCCCCTGGCAAATCATCTGGAAACACATCTGGGAATTCTCTGACTATAGGAATGCTATTCACATTAGTTTATCATTAGTAGGTACAGTCAATACAGAACACAGATACCCTTTACACCCTTTTCTAATCAGTTTAAAAGCTTTCATAGATGAAATCAGGTATGGGGGAGGTACTACTCTAACCCCATTAAACACGAATTCAGGCAATCCAGGTGGACGGAAAACAACTTGTTTTGTTACACAGTCTATGGTGGCATGATATTTTGTTAACCAGTTCATTCCCAATATTACATCAAAATGGTCAATATTCAATGGCAGTAAATCAATATACAGATGAACATCTGCAACAATAATCTCACATGCAGGGAATATATAAGCACAAGTCATAGATCCTCCAACAGGTGAAGATACAGCTAACAAATAGTTCATAGGTTCTAGTGGTCTATTCAATTTTTGCGAAAAAGCATGCGATATATATGAATGTGTAGACCCCGAATCAATCAAAACATACGCATTTTGAGCACAAATAAAGAGTATACCTGACACAACGGTCTCGGTATTCTGCACATCTCCCGGTACGAGTGCGAACACTCGGCTTTGCCTCATAGGCTCTTTCCCAGTAGCTTTAGGGTTAGGTTTTGGTGCAACAGTTGATGCTGCTGTGCTAGGTGCAGCTTTACTATTGCCTTGGGGAGTGGAAGGGTAATCTTTAACCATGTGGCTCACCTTGCCACACCTGTAACAAGCACTAGAAATTTTATAGCAAACTCCCTTATGATTCTTTCCACATTCGGAGCAGGGTGGAATAGAACGGTTTCCTTGACTAGAACTAGTCGTTGACCCTGTATTCTGCTTTTTATTCAACGGATTGTTCCTGCCTTTCTTGAATTTAAGGCCTCGTCTCTTACGACGCCATTCATACGTTGGTGTTTCAGTTTGTTTCAGTACTTCAATATTTGATTCAACTATAATGGCCCGGTCAAGAACATCCACATACTTGTGCAATTTCAACACATTAATTCTGTCAAGTACTTCAACATTAAGGGTGCCTTCGAATTTCCTGGCCTTCTTATAGTCAGTGTCCACCATATGTGGCGCATATCTGGCAAGTTCCGTGAATTTCAATTCATACTCTGCTACGGACATGGTGCCTTGTTTCAGTTGTTCAAACTCAATCACCTTACGGTCTCTAACACACTGTGGAAAGTATTTCTCAAAGAAGGCTCCCTTAAATTGAGCCCAATCCATAGCAGTATTGGTGTCGCGGACCAGCATCCACCACCTTCTGGCCTCTTCTTGTAAGATGAAGGTAGCCAATAGCACTTTATGTGCCTCAGAACACAGAAAGACTTCAAAAATAATTTTTCGGTTTCTAACACCCATGCCTCGACCTTTAATGGTTCAAGGCCTCCCTGGAATGATCGCGGTTTCATCTTACTGAACTTCTGCGTTAGAGTGATGATGTCATCATTCACATTCTGTTCCGGCTGTACCGGAGGAGGTGGGGGTTGTTGGTTCTGTTGTTGCTGTTGTTGCCTTAAGGCCTCAGTCAGTAGCTTAACAGTTCTTTCTAATCTCGCCATTCTAGCGTCAGATGATTCAGTTTCATCGGCAGTTCTTGCATTATCCATTTCACTATATGCAACATAATAATAATAAACATAGGAATTTGCATACTTTAAACGTATTAACACATTAACACATATGTTCATGTCATGGCCACACGCACTTTTCCATGCTCATGCAATGCCCTAATCACTTTCTAGGACATCCTATAGCTCATTTGGACACATGTGTACGGTATAACTCGTGGTTTAGAAATGCTCTGATACCACTGTGTCACGACCCAAACCTACCCTTATGGGTTTAGTATCAGAATCGCCAAGAATCCGAGATTACCAAGGCCCTGAAACAAAGAATACAGAGTACATGGGTCGGAAGCCAAACAAGAATTAAAAGATGTCCAATGAGCTGTGACATTCTGTATACAAAAAGACTTTTCATACATATACACATAAACAGTACATATACATCCATATACAGTCATCCAGGGTAGGGACCTAGTCCCTATTAGAACAGTACAGTCCAACATCATTCAGTCTATACATTATTACAAAATAGTGGCAAAAATGGGGAAAATCTAAAACACCCCTAAACAGCCTTGGCTTGAACAGTTCTGGAACCTCGCAGTGAGGCACAAAGGTTGGCTTGACAAAACTAGAGTTTATCCCGACGCTCCTAGCAACGGTTCGGTGCCTGTACACCTACATATATATAAGCAGTGAGCTAAAGCGCAGTGAATAACATAATACGTAAAGAAGTTAAGAATGAATGTCCTTTCAGTATTGAAAACAGTCATTTCAATCAGTATATCAGTTACTCAGTCATAGCAGTCATATGTGGTACATCCAATAACAAAACAGTACAGTAGGTCTAAACAGATCGAACAGTCAGTTGATGGCCATCACATCAGTAAACAGTAGTGGTTCCAACATGGAAATTGACAGAGATCTCTGTGTCACTAGCAGTACAGTACAGTAACAGTAGGTTGCTAAAGATGCCACAATACAGTTCACAATTAGGACATCATTCATTCAGTAACAATATCATTTCAAAAAACAGTACAGTTCAATTGTTCAGAAGATAATCATTTGAACATATCTTTACAACATTGTTACTCACAGAGTTCTGGGCTACAGATAAGCTAGAGCGTCCTCAGATGCTAACCTACACAGTTACAAGATGAACACACACTTAGCTACACAGTTGAGAAAATAATAACTTAATCTCTAATTTGCCTCGGTGTGGTTTTATATCAATATCCTCCTTAAGATGCCTTAAACAAGCCTTAGGAATGCCTAGGATGGAAAGAGGATGCGCAAATGCACTTTTAAACACTTTACAAAATTTTCAGAAAACAGGGGTTACGCTCGAGCGTGGCTTTATACGCTCGAGCGGACATGCAGACAAAGGTTCCCCACTCGAGCGTCACTTTCCCCGTTCGAGCGGACTGCAAAATATGGCAAAAGTATTGGATGTGTGAAAATCACGCTCGATGGGCGCTCAACACCCGCTTGAGCGTGTGACACAAGTCCCCGCTCGAGCGTACGTTTCCCCACTCGAGCGGACTGTAAAACAATGCAAAGTGCTGGGAGCACGTATTCCACGCTCGAACGCCAATTTCCCTGCTCAAGGATGAGTCCAAATTCTGGAAATTCTAGATTTGAACCTCAAGCTCAAAACCAAGTTTTAATGCACCAAATTCGATCCTCTTGGGCTAATTTTCTGGAAAACACTCGTAAACTCATAGTATAACACGTTTCAAAGATCAATTTGAGAAATCAAAAGCCCAAAGGTAGTTCAATTAAATCCAATTTCAAACTGAAGTTCAAGAACATACTTCCAATGTGACATGCATGAATTTTAAATAACTTCAAGCTTCAAAGACATGCTCAAATGAGCCAATTTCTCCAAAAACAAGATGAATTCGTAGTCCAATGCAAAAATATGAACATGCATGTGGAATTTCATGAACAATACTCTTCAAAACTCAAGGATGGCAACATGCATGCATGGATTAAGCTCTTAATTCAACATATGAAGCTAATTCATGTCTTAATCTCTAGACTTCCATAAACCATGCAACATATAACTTGAATACATAAACAAGAAGGTATAATCTCTACCTTAAGTCTCAAATTCTAGGTGTAAGAGTCCAAACATGCAATCAAACCTTCAATTTCCTCAAATCACCAAGCTAAAATTGTTGAACTCAAGTTTCCTCACTCTCTCTATCTCTAATCGGCCAAGGACTCAAGAAAAGGCTGAGGAAATGATGCTAAACAATGTATAATTCAAGTCTCAACATATGGTATGAAGTGGGCCACTAAGTGGCAAAGTTGTAAATAATGCAACTTGTGTAATTTAACTTATTTTAATCTATTTAATTATACCAAATCACATTTTAAATAAATATGTCATAAAATCACATAAATTATGATTAACACATATCACTAATCAATTTCAGATTCAGCCGCCGATAAGGCCTTCAATTTGCAGTTTAAAACATAAAACATGAACAGATAGTTTAACAGTCGAATAGATAGAGATGCACTTAAATAGATACAGACAATCAATTAGTTCCAGATTTCAGTCAGTCAGTCAGTCAATTAACATGTTTAGTCTCAGTTTAGCAGTAATCAATAGTTAATCAGTAAACAGTAGTGAGGGTTGTCACACTCAACCACCTGGTTTTGAGTATCGTCAATTTCCTATCCATGTGTGTAAGTTAAACAAGGCTTTTTATGGTCTTAAACAAGCTCCAAGAGCTTGGTTTTCTACTTTCTCCTCTTTTCTGCTTAACCTTGGCTTTGTCAATAGCCACTGTGATAATTCCTTGTTTGTTCAAACTACTGGTAACACTCTCACCTATCTCTTAGTCTATGTTGATCACCTGCTAGTTCTAATTTGAATCAACAGTATTTTGGTCAATCTGCCTCTCGAAATTTCTCTTTCCAAAATAGAGGAGACAATAAATGTCAAGGCTATCAATATAGAGGTGGTAGATACAATAATCAAAAGGGAAGAAGATGCGGTAGACCTCAGAGTTATGGATTGATCTATCAAATCTGTGGAAAAGGAAATCACTCTGCCTTAGAGTGTAGAAATCAACTGAATACCTCTTTTCAGCCTTTATTTCCTTCTTACACCATAGGACCTTCACTTTCACAAATGTCTTCATTTAATCCTAGGGCCTTTTCTGCTCATACTCCTTTTCCTTCTATGTCTACATCTATGCAGTCCTCTTCAGCTCCATCGTATGTTGATTCTACTGTCATTTCTCATCTTACAAATGATCTGAGCAATTTTTATCTCTATCAACCTTATTAAGGACAAAATCAAGTCATGATTGGTGATGGAAATACTCTTCCAATCCATAACTCTAGCACTGGTATATTGACCTTTCCCTCTTTTCAATTTAGGCTTAACAATCTTCTTTATGTACCACGAATATCATCAAATTTGTTATCTGTTCATCAACTTACTACTGATAATAATTGTAGCATTGCTTTTGACAATGATTTATTTATGATTCAGGACAAGCTCACCAACAAGGAGTTATGTAGAGAACATCATCAAAATGGCCTCTACCAGTTTCCTTTTTTATTTTCTCCTAAAGCTTTTTCTGGTACTAGTTCTCTTGTTATTGTTTGGCATAAGAGATTAGGGCATCCTTCTTTTGATGTGTTTCATATTATTGCAAATAAAAGTGGTTTGTCCTTTAGTCATAAGGATTGTAATACTTTTTGTCATTCTTGCTGTGTATCAAAGAGTCATCGACTCCCTTTTGTACTGTTAACAAATAAAACTCATACTCCTCTTACTCTGATTCACTCAGATGTTTGGGGCCCTTTCACTCAAGTGCATGCTTCTTTTACTTACTATGTTATTTTTATTGATGATTTTAGTAATTTTACTTGGATTTATCATCTTTCTTACAAAAGTGAAGTATATACTAAATTCTTAGAATTTAAATCATATGTTGAAAATCAATTTTCAACCTCTCTCAAAATTTTAAGAACTGATGGGGGAGGTGAATATACTAGTGGTCTATTTGAGGCTTTTCTTCGAACCTCTAGGATTGTTCATCAACTTAGCTGTCCTCATACTCCATCAAAAAATAAAGTTACTGAGAGAAAGTACAAACGTCTTATTGTGACAACAATCACACTACTTGATCAATCATCCGTGCCTCTGAAATTTTGGTTTGAAGCTCTTGCTAATACTGTCTATCTGATAAATAGAATGTCTTCTCCTAAACTGGGTAATCTCAGCCCCTATGAGGTGTTGTTCAAGATGGTTACAGACTATGGTTTTCTCAAGGTTTTTGGCTACAGTCGTTATCCATGGTTGCAGCCTTATACTTCTTACAAATTGCAACCAAGATCCAATGCTTGTGTCTTCATTGGTTATCATCCAAGCTACAAGGGATATAGATGTTTGGACCCTTTTTCTGGGACAGTCTACATATCTAGACATGTTGTGTTTGATGAAAGTTCTTTTTCCTTTGCTTGTTCTGACTATTCTTCACCACCTCTACTTTATTCTAAATCAGCTATTAAGTCATTCTTTTGCGGTACTTCTTCTTTTCCTGCTTCTCAGGTTCATATCTATTTCCCTTCGGTTTCAAATTCTCCTCATATTTCTTTACCATCCTTTCATCCAACTGATCATTCAGGCTCTTTTCCGCTATTGATCTCATTTCTTCTTTAGCTTCTACTTCCCTCCATGTCTCAGATAATCCTGGTTTTATCTCTTCTCCTTTATATTCTTTTCCACCTGGCATTAATCTTATTATTCCTATTCTTTCTCTTATTTTTTCTCAAAATCTCAATTCTCATCCTATGCTCACTCGAAGTAAGACAGCAATCTCTTCAAAAGTTGGTCTTATTGCTTCCTTTCTTAACACTGAGCTGAGAAACTATAAAGATGCCTTACAGTGTTCTTATTGGCATCAATCTGTGCTCGAGGAATTTCAGGCTCTTCCAGCTCAGCAGACTTGGTCTCTTGTTTCTCCTCCTGCTCATCAAAATGTTGTAAGATGTAAATGGGTCTTTAGAATAAAAAAGAATTCAAATGGCTCTATTGCTAGGTATAAATCTAGACTTGTTGCCAAGGTATATCTTCAAGAAGTTGGTGTTGATTTTATAGATACTTTTAGCCCTGTAGCAAAGCAACCAACCATCAGAGTTTTTCTATGTGTTGCTTTTCATTTTAATTGGCCTATTAAGTAGTTGGATGTCTCTAATGCTTTTCTTTACGGCAAGCTTGAAGAAGAGGTTTTTATGGCTCAACCACCTAGTTTTGAGGATCCTCACTTTTCTACTCATGTGTGTAAGTTAAACAAGGCTTTTTATGGTCTTAAACAAGCTCTAAGAGCTTGGTTTTCTACTTTTTCCTCTTTTCTGCTTAAACTTGGCTTTGTCAATAGCCACTGTGATAATTCCTTGTTTGTTCGAACTACTGCTACCACTCTCACCTATCTCTTGGTCTATGTTAATGACATTCTTCTTACTAGTAACTCTTCTTCTCATATTCAGGTCTTAATTTCTTAGCTTCATTTAGTTTTTTCTCTCAAAGACCTGGGTCATCTTTTTTTCTTTTTGGGTATTTCAGTTACATCTTCTTCTTCTGGGTTCTTTTTATCTCAGTCTCACTATGCTTCCAAGTTGCTTCAAAAAGCAGGCATGACTGATTGTAAGCCCGCTCATTCTCTTCTTAGTCTCATTTCCTCAACTTCTATCTCTCAGCCTTCTTCCACAGCTTTTTCCAATCCCTCTCTTTACAGAAGTCTTGTTGGTGGCTTGCAATACTTGACTATCACTTGCCTAGATTTGGCTTTTGCTGTGAATCAAGCCTATCAACACCTGCAAACTTCTTCTCAAAATGATTTTGCTCTAGTTAAATGTCTGCTTCGCTTTGTTAAAGGGACTGTGCATCATGGTTTGCATTTCTCTTCAAGTTCATTTGATCTTTATGCTTTTTCAGATGTTGATTGGGCTGGTAATCCTTGTGACCAACGATCCACTTCTAGCTTTTGTATTTACCTGGGTTCTAATATGGTTTCTTGGACTGCTAAAAAGCAGCCCACTGTGGTAGGGTCCTCTACTGAGGCTAAATACAGATCCATGGCTCAAACTGCAGCTAAGGTGTCTTGGCTTCAGATGTTGCTTCATGATATGCATATCTCTTTTTCTGTTCTTGTGCTTTGGTATGATAATTTGTCTATCCTATCTTTGGCCTCAAATCCTGTTTTTCATTTTAGGACAAAACATATTGAAATCGATTATCATTTTGTCTGAGAAAAGGTGTTTGCCAAACAACTTCTTATTCGGCATGTTGCTTCTTCAAATTAGGTTGCTGATGTGTTCACTAAAGCTCTTCCTATTAGCAGGTTTCTTTTTCTCAAGTCCAAGCTTCTAGTTGATCTTCTCCCTATCAGCTTGCGGCAGGCTGATGACCAGTGTAGCTTAGACAGCTCAGAGAATGACAATGCTAGCCAGCCACTAGCCCAAAACAGTGGCAATGCTTCAAGGTTTGCTAAGTCTAGCAGCACAAGTACCTATTGTGCCAGAGCTCTATAGCGTGTGTAGGATAAGGGTAGTCTAGTGCATATTAGTGAAAGAATAGCATATGTTAGAAAACCCTCTTAACAACTATTCGTTAGTTTGTTAGATGGTTATCCTTTTGTATATAAATATATCAACCCACTATTGTAAACTCAAAGTGAGTTAGTTCATTTGATTAAATAAAATCAGTTCAATTCTTTATCTCACTTTCTCTTCCGAACTAATCACAAAAGTTAAAACTGCAAAATGGTAATAAAAAGGGTAATATATAGGATTTTGCAATAATAATTAGGTCTTGCTTAGCCCACACTCATTGATTAAACTACCAAAAATCAGAAAGAACAAGATGTTATACATGGCAAAGACAAAAACAACAGACTTTCTTTGAAATATATTTGGTTTGATTTTCTAAAATTATTTTACAATTTTTTTTAATAAATAAAAATTAATTTAACAAAAATAAACATTAAAAATATATTTTAAAATTTTTAAAAATTATTTTTGCCCTCCTAAAATATAAAAATCATATAAAAATTATATGATTAAATTTTTTTAATTAAAATTGATTTTTAATATTTTTAAAAAATATAAAAATGAATTATAAAAACCAAACTAAACAAAGCCTATGTACAATACAAGAAAACTACTTTTTACGTCTCGTTTGGTAACTCAATATTTTAATTTAAAAGTAAAAAAATTACTAAAGAAATTAAAAGTTAAGTTATATCAAAAAGTCAAAGATTCATTTTCTCTCTATTTTTTTGTACATCTTTTTCTAAAAAACTAAAAAGTCATAACAAACATTCTAATTTTTTACCTAATATTTTAGCCAAAAATCAAAAAATTACTAAAATAGTTGAGAAGTTCCAGCTGGTAAAGTAGACTTTAAAAGTCTCTATGTCTATAATCCATTAGGCTTCGTTTGGTTAGGACTTTTTTTATAAAAAAAAAAATTAAAAAGGACTAAAAAAGTCAATAAGATAAAATGTCACATTCAAACCATAAACATTTCACTTTTTCTCTTACAAAAATAAAAATTAAAAAAAAAAAACAAAAAAACCAACTCAAACAAACTTCAATAAACTTTTTAGTCCTAAATTAAAAAAATCTCAACTCAAAAAGCCAACTTAAAAAATCATAGCCAAATCACAACTGAATTCAAGCAAGATCTTATTCTCTCTCCTTATATTTTATTAGTTTATGACGTTATTCATGTCAACAAAATAATAATCTTACAAAGTAATAAGATTTAAATCAAATTCAAGAGAATAGAAAATGGTATATGAAATGACATTTTATTAATTCATGGAATTATGTAAGAGCATCTCCAACGGTGAAATTCTTTTTTCACCAAATTTGAGTAAAAAATGACTCATTTTCTCAATTTGATATCAGTTGCTCCAACGATGCATCAAAATCCCATGGGTCGACCGGTGGGTCGACTAGTTGGTCGACCGGTAAAGCCAATTTTTTTATTTTTTATTTTTTATTTTTACCTTTTTGAACTGTTTGAACTTACCTATTTGAATTGTTTGAACCAGTTCGCAGGCCAATTTTTGCATGCACTGGTTGACCGGTTGGTCTACTGAGTGGTCAACCAAGGGGTCGACTAGGTGGTCATCCAGGTGGTCGACCACCATGTGTAAAATTCTCAAGCTTTTCTGCTTTAACGGTCATGCACAGTAATTTGGTGAAACATGTATTCTGTTCTCAGTTTGATGATTTTTTTGTTCAATTCTCAATTTGATACCAGTTTGGTGAAACTGTTGGAGCTTCAAAAAATGCCTTTTTCACCAAATTTCAAATTTGATGCCAGGTTTGTTGAATCGTTGGAGATGGTCTAAGAGCATCTCCAATGGTGAACTTCTTTTTTCACCAAATTTGAGTAAAAAATAACTCAATTTCTCAATTCGATATTAGTTGTTCCAACGGTGCATTAAAATCCCGTGGGTCAACCGGTTGGTTGATCGGTAAAGCCAATTATTTTTATTATTTTTTTATTTTTACCTTTTTGAACTGTTTAAACCTACCTATTTGAACTGTTTGAACTAGTTCGCAGGCCAATTTTTGCATACACTGGTTGACCGGTTGGTCCACCGGGTGGTCGACCAAAGGGTCGACTAGGTGGTCATCCAGGTGGTCGACCACCGTGTGTAAAATTCTCAAGCTTTTCTGCTTTAACGGTCACGTACAGTAATTTGGTGAAACCTGTATTCTGTTATCAATTTGATGATTTTTTTGTTCAATTCTCAATTTGATACCAGTTTGGTGAAACCGTTGGAGCTTCAAAAAGTGCCTTTTTCACCAAATTTCAAATTTGATGCCAAGTTTGCTGAATCGTTGGAGATGGTCTAGGAGCATCTCCAACGGTGAACTTTTTTTTTCACCAAATTTGAGTAAAAAATGACTCATTTTCTCAATTTGATATCAGTTGCTCCAACGGTGCATCAAAATCCCGTGGGTCGACCGGTAAAGCCAATTTTTTTTATTTTTTTTTTTTAAACTTTTTTGAACTGTTTGAACCAGTTCGCAGGCTAATTTTTGCATGCACTGGTCGACCGGTTGGTCCACCGGGTGGTCGACCAAGGTGTCGACCGGTTGGTCCACCGGGTGGTCGACCAAGGTGTCGACCAGGTGGTCATCCAGGTGGTCGACCACCATATATAAAATTCTCAAGCTTTTCTGCTTTAATGGTCACGCACAGTAATTTTGTGAAACCTATATTCTGTTCTCAGTTTGATGGTTTGTTTGTTCAATTCTCAATTTGATACCAGTTTGGTGAAACCGTTAAGAGTTTCAAAAAGTGGCTTTTTCACCAACTTTCAAATTTGATGCCAAGTTTGCTGAACCGTTGGAGATGGTCTAAGTAAGTAAAAATAAATTTATGAATCAAAAAATTACTAAAAAAAAAATTTAAAAACCTATAACTTATACAAAAAAGTCAAAAATTATCTTTTTTCTTAATTTTTTGTACATTTTTTCGTAAAAAATCAAAAAGTCATGCTAAGCATATTAGTTTTTTTACCTCATATTTTATTCAAAAAGCTAAAAAATTACTAAAATAACATGTTTCCAAACATGGCTTAAAACAAAGAAAAATGGGTGGTCTAAATCCTGCATTCAATTATAAAAAAAGATAGACTTTATATGAATTACTAAATATTTCAAGAAAAATTACATTTAGAGGTCATATTTTGATTTTTCTGTCATTTTGGTTCCTATAATTTTAATTGACTCAATATCGATCATGAATTTATAATTTCATTTCAATTTGATCCATATATATTACAATTTTTAGTTTTTTTTGGATAAATTACATTGACACCTCTTGAGGTTTGGTCCAATTATATTACACCCATTGATGTTCTGTAAATTATATTCTTATCCTTATAGTTAATAATCTCATTTCACAAACTCCTTACTTATATAAAAGGCAACAACTTTCAGTAAAAAAACAAATAAAATTACATTAAAAAAATAATAATAAAAGTAAAGGAGAGGGAAAATAAATAAATAAAAGAGGAAGTAAAGCAAACTAAAAAGTGAGTGTATGAGTTTAACGTTTTCATTCAATCTAAATAATTACAATGACAGTGGATTAGTGTAATTTTCCGAACGTTAAGAAATGATATGTATTAAATCCAAACTTTAAGAGTTTTAAGTGTAATTTATCCTAATTTTTTTGATGAAAGGTACGGACATAAGCAACATGTATCATGCTTTTATAGGTAAATTGTAAACTTATTCAATTTGATGAATTAATCTCAATCAACTTAGTAATTATTTTAAAAAAAATCCTAATTAGTGTTATCAATTAATTCAATTTAACACAAAATCTAAGATTAAGAATCAAAATTAACTAATTAAAATGACAATAACAAAAATGATATAATAGATAAAATATAAGGGCTACCGGTATCATTTGCCCAATCTAAGCGACCATATGAAGTTATTGAACTATAAATTATTGCCCTACCACCAGCCACACAAATTTTCTTGCTAACAATGGAAAGTGGTTCATCCCCCTTGCATACTGTAAGAAACAGAATCTGGGTAAAGGGTAAAACAGAAAAATCTTTCACCCAAAACAAAAAATAACATCACAGATTTTTGTGTTGAATAAATTAAAGGAATTCTGATTTTAGCGATGAATAGCCCAACCTACAATGAAAGAAAATGAGAGAGGGGGGTGGTTTCTCTATCAAAGGAAATGAAAGCACTTATTTTGGGTGTTCAATGCTCTCATTGTCACCAACCCTTAAATGGTAGTACATTCATCACCTCTTTTCATTCATGGTTATCTCATCCTTTGATAGCAACCCTAGAACAACCCAGCTCCCCATTTCTTGTGGTCCTCACTCTAATAAAGATGACAAACTCATTGGCAATACAAAAACCACAGGGGGAGAGAGAGAGAGAGAGAGAGAGAGAGTGAGTTGAGTGGGACGGGCGGCATGTAAATATGGAAAGAATGCAAACAGGGGGTTTCAATTGTGGATTGGACTATTACCATATTTTCAAATAAAGATGAGAGATGGGTAGTGTAGTATAGTACACCTTTTTTTTTTTTGGTTTTTTTTTTTTGAACAGGTAGTATAGTACTCTAGGCATTGGAAAGAAGTGATTGGCTAGGGTTTCAAAGGAGGGTCTCTTATGAGAGAGTGAATAGCAGTGGCAAGTACAAGCATATGCTAAACCTTTCTTGACAATATGTATCACTGTGTGAAGAGAGAGAGAGAGAGAGAGAGAGAGAGAGAGAGAGATATTTGGCTCTCAAAAGAAAAAGGTAAACAAACAGATAAGCACGCGTCAGTAGAGGGAACCCAACAACATTCTCTCTCATATGATATATGCATATATTGGGGTTGGGATATTTATTGTTATACATGTACATAGATTTATAGAGAGAGGAGAGGAGAGAGAGAGAGGGGTTCTCTTTTCAGTGAAAGCGACCTATATAGCCACTCAGTCAAAGGATCAATTGCCTTACATTGCAGGCCTCACTGTATTATGCCCTCCTCGACTTATATAATTGTCCTTGTCTAGGGTTAGAGGTGGCCACGTGGTGCCGTAGAAGATAAGAAAAATTACATTTCAGTAAATCAGTGGTCAAAAAAAATTACTATATTTTTATGATGGTGTACCTTTACTTTATGAATGGTGTAAATTCATTCGTATATATAGAACCATTGTCAGAATTGCAGGAAAAAAAAATTCTTATTTATAATGTAGTTATTTTGTTACTGTCCTATCTATATATAATTTTTCTTAAAAATGTGTGATTGAAAATAATTCAATAATATTATAAATTCAGAAATTATCCTCAATTTTTATTGAGGAAAAAGAATTAATGGTTCGAGTTGATTTTACTCTTAAGTTTTATATTTTATCAATTTAATCCCTACCATATAAATACTGAACAAATGATGAGCTCATAACATTTTTTTAAAAAGAATTTTCTTCTTAAATAAAACTCTCAGCTTTGATTGGTTAGATGAATCTCATTTAAATCACTGAATTCATCTATTTTGATTAATAAAAATGAAGGGCTTTGGTGAGATGAACCAAGCCATTGCATAGAATCGGACTCAATTCTTGGTTTATATGTTTCAAGTTGATTTTTGAAATAAAATAATTTTCAATGTTTTTTTAAAAAAACTAAAATTATAAGTTAAATAAACAATCGCACCTTGAGATGAAATTACATGTTTAAATTTTAAAGGGCAAATTATAATTTTTGTATTTTGTCTTTTGTGTCATTTTGATTATTATAATTTCATTTAAATTGATTTTGACCCTTAATATTAAATTTTGTGTCAATTTAGTTCAATTGATAACATTGATTAAAATTTTTGAAGAAAAATGATCTTTGAGTTGAACAAATTTTATAATTTTTCCTATAAAAACATAATATGTCACTTGTGTACATTTTTTTATCAAAAAATACTAACAATTATAATTAATTGAATCAAAACGAAACAGAATTATAAATTCAATGTCAAAATCAAACCAATTAAAATTATAGGAACCAAAATAATACAAGAGTAAAAATATAGAGACTACCGTTATAATTTATCCAATTTTAAGTTATTTCATTGTGTTTTAAATGTAATTATCTCACGATACAACTCAATAATATGAAAAAGTACTGTGTCGTTGTCTGAACACTACATCTAAACCATGTAAGCACCCGATACAAGACCAACCACATATAATCCCAGTACTGAAATAGACCAGAGTTGAAGGGGTACCAACTCCCCAAAACCAAAATACAATTCACGGTCTTGACAACTTTTAAACAGTTATTCTATGGTCCCAGAAAGAAAGCGATCTAGACAATAATAATAATAATAATAATAATAAATAAATAAATAAATAAATAAATAAATAAAAAGAAATATCAAATCTATGGTTGGGATTTGTAGTTAGTGTTGTGACCTCACACCTTAAGTAAATCTAAACCATTCATATTATTTAGATTTTTATGTCTAGAATTGTAGTATTGCTCATTTCTTAAATGGAATCCATGTAACTTCCTTTGATTGGAAGAGGGATTTTAAAAAAAAAAAAAAAAAAAGTTAGGTGAGGAGTTCCATGTAATGTAAATCCCACCTGCAATAGCATGTGAAGTGGCACCATATCAAGTGCTTTCCTATCCACTCACTTCTAACAATATCGCTGCTGCTGCTTTCTCATCATCTCTTTCTCTTACTCTTACTCTTTCTCTTTCTCTTTCCCTTTCCCTTTCATGGTCCAATCCAACCACACATGATCCAACTAAAAACTATTGCTCCAAAAGTATAGATGTGGAAATGCATCGCTCTTTCTTTGTCTCCAATAATTTTTTTATTAGCAAACAAAGTATATTTTATTACTCATAATAATATACTTTACAACAGATAGCTTTATCTCCAATAAATTGCCCCCATACCTTCTTTCTTTATCCTCACCATAACACTCTCTCCCTCTCTCTCTCTCTCTCAAAAACCCCATGGCAGTCTTTCTCAAAGCTTTAGTCCTGGCTTGAGGGAAGTGAATACACAGCCCATCTCTCTCTCTCTCTCTCATGAACACACAATCCCACATAACAGACACAAGTACATGTATTAGGCTAATAGGGCTGTCTTTCTCAAACTTTAGACCTTATTATCATACCTAATCATAAAAGGACTCCCTCTCTCTCTCTCTCTCTCTCTCTCTCTCTAAACACATTCACAAGATAGAAAAGAAATTGACATATGGAAAATTAGTACATCACAAGTCTTTGATATTTCTTGCACAAAAATGGAGAGTGTGGAACTATTTCAAGAAACTGTACCCTGATCCTTTGTTACACCAGTCTTTCTCAATCTCTAATCCCACTAACTTCAAAAACTAGGGTTAGTACACTCACAAAGGCATATAAATGTATCCCTCCAACAGTAATGGCAACAATAACAACTCCATCTCTTACTCTCTTTTTGACATCAACCCCAATTCCAAACAAGAAGACCATCCCTCTTCTTTGTTTCACTTGCCTTCTCCATACGTACACTACGAAGACGACGTAGTTCTCCTCCAAAACCTGCATGACCTTCTGCTTCAGCAGCAGCAGCAGCTGCCGCCGACAATCAACGTTGATGTCGATGACAATAATACTGCTGCTAAAGTAGAAGCCATGACTACTACTAACATGGCAGAATCAAGCAAGCAATGTCACAGTGTGCTCCCGAGGAAAAGAACTTCCAAGAAAGATCGCCACAGCAAGATCAACACCGCCCAAGGCCCAAGAGACCGGAGAATGAGACTATCCCTTGAAGTTGCCCGCGATTTCTTCAATCTGCAAGACATGCTGGGCTTCGACAAGGCTAGTAAAACTGTCGAATGGTTGCTGACTAAATCAAAAGCCGCGATCAAAGAGCTCACCAGAAGCCTTCCTCACCACATGAAACACAGCTGCAGTGTTGGTGGTGGTGCAAACAGTGCATCTTCTACTTCTGAGTGTGAAGTTGTGTCAGGAATTGATGAATCCGCTGGCATCGATGGAAACCAGCCAGTGAGGACGGGTAAGGCGAAACCCTCATCGGCATCTTTAGCCGCAAAAGAGAAGAAAGCAAAAGCATTGCGTAAGTCTGCATTTAACCCACTTGCTAAAGAATCAAGGGAAAAGGCGAGAGCGAGAGCAAGAGAGAGGACAAGAGACAAACGAAGATTCGGTGAATCAGAACCACCTTTGGAAGCCATGAATCATGACATGAACCGATTAGGGTCTTGGAGTCCCTTTGAAAATGGTGAAGAATCGGGCATCAATCCCCACCTTGATGTGCTTGCTGATGTTAATGAAGAGCTGAGCTCATCTATGATCTTCAACTATGATCCCCACAACAGTGGAATCAATTCTCAAGAGGTAAGTAAGATCTAAAACTTTACTGATTTTTCACATACCCACAAAAAAAGGACATCAATAATGTAATAACACACGATCTGGTTATGTATTGTGGGCATCAATCAAGAGGTATAATGTGCAACAAATAATTAATACCTGACTCAAATATATAATTGTTTGCAGCAGCAACAGTTCACAGGCTTTCAAGTTTATGGCAAGCCATGGGAGGCCTACATGTACAACAATATAAACCTATGCTAACTAGATTTTCACTTGTATTGTATCTTCTTTAATAGGTTGCTTTGAGTGAATTTCCATGATCTATTTGGAAAATGTAACATAGATATGTACCTATTGGTTAATTTGCATGTTCTATTGTGAACTAGTTTGTCAATGATTGTTATGTAACTTTTATTAATGGAAACTTCTATTGTTCTTGTTATGGAATCACTAATTTATGTACTTGTGAACCCTCTATGCCTATGATTTAAATGATAATACAGATGTACTTAGTCCAAACAAAAGTGGATAAACATAGTACTGCAATTATACAGTATATGGTTCCAATTGTAACAGTCATAGGTCCTATAATTGTCCATGCTTTTGAAATGAATTTATCCTAAAACTGGTTGATATTTCAAACTATTAGTTATCTAGTCAAATTAATGATACATTAAGGTTTTGAAAGAGCCAATTAAACAATAATGGCCTAGAATTTCAGAGTCTTGAATGGAGATTAATGGTTGTATTCCATTTCATAAAGTCAAAACTTGATCTTTGCTTCAAAACGCTATCATCAATGACTAACCGAGTAATTAATCTAGAGTGTATGCTATTTAATTTTAAACATGTCCTAAACTGAGAGTGAGATCGATGTGCTATGCTTCATTTTAACAAAGGATTAGCTTTAGGGTTTTTATCAATATTTAGAAAATAATATTTCCCCTTTTTCTAATTGTCTAAACAGTCTAGGCAATTCGGTTATTCAGTACTGTCATTTATATGGAATGTTTCATTTGATATGAAACATATAGTAAAAAAGGTAGTTCCTTAGTTGTCCCTTTTGCCCTTTTCCTTTTGTCTACCGATAGTGTTGAAAAAAATAAACTTGTATGTTCACTATTAGAGAGTTATGTTTTTCTTCCATCCATTTGGTGGGTGTTAATTTTGAAGAAATCTTCTGCTTAAATATTGTATGAGTTGACTATTGTAGAAATGTATTGGATGATGACACTTCATAGATTAAGATTTGTCTTTGTTGATGGATCTTTTTTATTGAATCTGCATCTCATCTGTATGATTTATCCATAGTTTCATTGTTTAGTTAAAGTTTGAGAAAGCCCATAAAAAATTTAAAAAAAACAGAAAAGAAAAAGAAAAACGAATTAGGCGCTGTGATAAGTGCCACGGCATAACAGTAAACACTATATCATTTGGGTTGGGAAGATGCAATATTGAGTGATAACTCATCTCTTCTTCTGCTCTACTACATTTGAGATCCACCAAAGTTCTAAAACATTATGATGAAGCTTCTTCGCATGTATTGTTGAAGATATGATATTAATAGCCCTAGCTACATTTAAGTCATTCTAAACTCTAAAAAAGAAAAAAAAAATTGGCCTCCTATTGAATAAGATCTGTGTGATCTTATCTTCCTGAATAGCATCTTTAAGGGTTAGCAATTTTTTTGATTCTAGACTAAATGCTATACATTTAAGAACAAACCTAGTCGCAATTTATGATGAAAATTCATGTAAGCAAGGCATTGTTCCATCAGCTGCTATTCTAATTCTGGCATGGAGATTTTTTTTTGAAGTGATCGGTGTTTAGAATCTGCTTGTTAGACAAGTTGTGTTGCAACCTCGAACTAGCAATTGTTTTTATTGAAGAAGATTGGAGATGTGTTTGTTGCTAATTCTTCTTACAAAGTAAAGAATGCCTTGCTTTCCTCAGATTCTGGAAATGCAAATTAAGCATATCATAAGTTTCTCAAGATAATAAATGTCACATGGAGACCAAATTTCATAATTTCACGATTCATGTTTGTTTGAAGTGCCATAGCTAAAATAGACCATGTAATGAAAATAACCTTTCACTTTGATCTTATTTACATAGGCAAAACTAAACTTGACTTCACAAATCCAATTGTTGCTAAGCTCAAGCAAATTCAGTTACTAACTTGTGGCAACCTTGTGGATTAAAGTGATTTGCAAATCAAACATCAGCAAAGAGAAATCCGTGATAAAAAATTTTTGAGTGTTCAAGGAATGATCACGCCTACAACCAATGACTTTTCAAATTCAAATATAAAAAACACTTGGCAATCACAAATATTTTTATTTATTTTTTTTTTTTTGATCAGCAAAGAAAAATTTCATATAACAGCATGAAATTAAAGATACAGGAAGACGACATGCATCGAGAGAGATTCGGAAGTATAAAAATACCCCTACTAATTAACTTGTTACAAAGAGTAATGATTATGATTATGTTTGCGAGATTAAAGATGGGCAATAAAATTGATCATTTCATTTGTCACTAAAAGAGAGAGGTGCAAAGATTTTGACACGAGTGACTCAACTTCTTGGAGTGAAAGTTTTATAATTTGTTCTATATATTACATACAAACATTTTTTTTCTTGGCAAGAATACTAGCCGTCGCAATATCCTTTTACTTTTTCTTATTTATTTTTGTTTGAAAGAGCTCCCTTTTTCATCATTGAAATAGATGTGGGATAAAAAGGAGAAAGATCAACTAAAGTGCTTTGGATGCCTATAATGATGCGTAAAGTGTGGGATTTTTCACCACTAGCTAAGTAGGAGAATTGAGAAAATGTGATTGATCTTCTAATTAGAAGACCTTGTTTGGTTATAGTCGAGCTACTAGTTACTTATCATGCTTCTATTATTAGTTAGACGAGTTTGTTAGAGTTGTTAGTTACACACGCGCACACACACATATATATGACAAGCTCTACTATACCACATTGACAATTGAATCTAATTAAATCTGTTACAAGAATTAGGCTAATGTATAACAACTCCACCAAACACTTGATACTAATGCATATTTTATCACTATTTTTTTTTATCGGTAAATAAATCTTTATTGATGAAACATACACAGTATGATTAGATACATCAATAAAGAGGAGCTTGGAGCTAACACGAAACTCCAAGTGCCAGTTGGTGAGAAACTAACAAAAAAGAAAACAAACATATTTGATCACTATTGATCATTGGCATATACTGAAGCAATTGTTGATGATGTTATGTATGCTGATGCAACTAACTCCACTACTGAGACTACTTCTAATGTTGAAACAGTTGTTCTACTGAGGTTGCGTTGTTTTTTTTTTTTTAAGCGGCAAAAAGAAAGCTTTATTGATGAAAAACATACAAAGTATGATAAAATATATCAATAAAGAGGAGCTTGGAGCTAGCTCTAACTCAAGCTCCAAGCTCTTAGTTGGTGAGAAACCAACAAACAAGCAGAGCAAAAGCAAAGACAACTACTTGAAATTACCAACTACCTTCGACCATACAACAAACAGCATGGCAGTCCAACTTAACAGCTGAGCAAACCTTTAACAACCAGCTTCTTCCCATACAACAAACAGCATTAAAAAATCACCATAGACAATGCAGAGGTTGCATTGACCACAACTAATGATTAATATTCTTATCATCCCCTCTCAAGCTAATAGGTGAGGGTAACACCATTAGCTTGTCCTTTAGATTCTGAAATATGTATATGACTAAAGGCCGTGACAAAGCCAGAAAATTAAATTAGAGGAAGCAATTAATGATTACAACTTCAATTTTTTTTCCCGTAACTAACAATAATAAGATAATAATAATTTTTAAATTGATATTAAGCATAAAAACTTAATATTTGCTAATTGATTAATAGAAGGAATGTAGTTCAGAACAAATTTTTAGCAAAAATCCTCTCCTTAACAAAATGATGATCCACTTCAATAAGCTTGAACGAGTATGAA
This sequence comes from Camellia lanceoleosa, assembly GCA_025200525.1. NCBI lineage: Eukaryota > Viridiplantae > Streptophyta > Magnoliopsida > Ericales > Theaceae > Camellia > Camellia lanceoleosa. The sequence continues at coordinate 13,126,274 of CM045772.1, forward strand.
AGACTAAATTGGATGGAAAGGATATGGCAAAAAATTGTCACATCACACTAAAGGATAGGAATAGAGGAATGAGTGATGCCGAGATAAATAATACTCCAAAAAAATTCAGGATAATGACTTTCAAAGGACGACCAAGGATCAAAAAGTAGCTTCTGCGATAGTGTGAGTCAAGGACCCACATTCTGCTTTAGTAGAGGATCTTAAGATTGTGGCTTGCTTTTTTGTAGACCAAGAGAGCAAATTGGAACCAAGAAAGATATACAATAACTAGAGATTGACCTTCTATCTTGATAATCACCTGCCTAATTGGTGTCTAAAAAGACAATCAAATCAAAGAAACTAAATAGGATTGAATGAAAGGCAATTAGATAACATTCCTTTGACATATCTAAGAAGCCTTTTAGCAGAGAAAAAATGACCAATTGTAGGAGCATGTATGTGCTAACAAGCTTAAATAGTATAAAGCCCCCAACGAGACGTTTATAAAAGGAGGGCTATAGAAAAAAAGGAAGAGAATCATTTGGATTGACAAAGGATTTTGCTGAAATACGCGTATAATAGAGTTTGCAATTTGTCATCATGCTTTGACAAGAAAAGAGCCTTGGCCTTGAGACTACACGGATATTCCCAAGAAATAAGAAATATCCCCAAGTTTTTTCATTGAAAATGTTAAAGGAAAATTCTGAAACAAAGCACGGATGTGCTGCTCATCATTTCCAATGATAAGAATGTCATCAACATAGATAAAAAAAAAAAATGGTTATACATAACAGTTTCAATTTGTTAGTTGATTAAATAATATTCTTAAACAATTGGGCGGCATTTGCATAATATATAACACTAATTTGTATAATATTTTTCATATATATATAACATAAACTAATTTTACATAATATTTTTCATATATATAACTACTACTTTGCAATAAATTTCTCATTTTAAATCTCACTCACACTCATTTTTACTTTGATGTTTCATTAAAAGTTTAAAAAAAATATATGTATTAACTATAGTGAAACGGAGTGGTTTCAAAGGCGGACTATAAAGTTTAATCCACGGTTAGCAGATGGATCGGTATGGATTGAATGGTATTTTGCACAACCCTAATCACTATGGCTATTTTTGAATACTTGAGAAATGAAAAATAAAAAATGAAGAGAAAGTCAAATACCAAGCTCAAGGTACTTGTCAAGAGAAATGAAAAAAAAGTAGAATACGAAGCTCTAGGTATTTGTTTAAGATCATAAAGGGCTTTTGAAGTTTGCAAACATGAGTAGGGTTAGCAGAGTTAGTAGATTCAGGTTGTTGAAGTATGTAAACTTCTTCTAGCTTACCATGAAAGAAAGAAATGTCAAATTGTTTTAAAGGCCAATGAAAATATAAGGCTATACAAAGAAACTTAGCAATTTAATTAAAAATCAATACCCTCTTCTTAAAGAAAATCAATGCCTTTCTCTTGGCGACCAACCTATCCTTATGTCGAGTTATCGTTCCGTATGAATTCCTCTTTATCCTAAATACCCACTTAGCATTTTTTGGTGAAATATAGAGGAACCAATGACCAGGTGCCTTGCTTGCATAGCTTGAAATTCATTCATCGTGACAACATCCTAAACAGGGAATTGGAGAGCTTCCTTGAAATTCAATGGCAAAATTTCTACAGAAATAGAGTTGGAAGAAGCTTTTATGGAAGTCAAGAAAATAGGATAAGAAAATTGGCGAAGGAAGTAACATATGAGAGAGGAACTAAGGCCTCGTTTGGCAAGAGGCTATTTTAGCCAAAAAGTCAAAAAGTTACTAAAAAAGTCAAAAAGCCAACAACCCATATCAAAAAGTCAAAGATTCTCTTTTCTCTCTACTTTTTGCACATCTTTTCGTAAAAAGTCAAAAAGTCATCCCAAACATACTAGTTTTTTTTACATCACATTTTAGCCAAATAGCCAAAAAATTACTAAATTAGTCTGTTTCCAAACGAGGCCTAAATAGAGATTAACTAAATGGGAACAGGATTAGGAATAAAAATTAGTGAAGGAAGTAAAGAACTCCATGGAAGAAAGCAGAAGAAGAGAGAGGGAACATCAAAAAGAGAAGCAAAAAAGGGGAGAGGACCAGAAGAAAGGATTCAATTGTGGAATAGATGAAGAGGCTATAGCAATAGAGGTGGTGGAAAAAGGAAAAAATAATCTCAATGCATGTATAAGTAAAATTTACAAGTTTTAGGATCTAAGCACCTATATCTTTGGACGGAAGAATGGCATCCGACAAAGAAACAATGAAATGATTTAAGTTGAACTTATTTGAAGTGTATGGTTAAGTCAAGGAAGACATCGACAATCAAAGACTTTTATGAAGTTATAATCTGAAGAGACTAAGGCTTGTTTTGGCAATAGACTATAATAGTCAAAAAATCACTACAAAAAAAGTCAACTATTCTCTCTAATTTTTTATATTTCTTTTCATAGAAAGTCAAAAAATCAACTAAAATAAAGAATTCCCAAAACAATCAAACATCATTTCATAAGGAGACTTCTTAGAAAGTTTAGCACTAGGCATTCTATTAATAAGATCATGAAAGTCTTTGCTTTCCAGTGTCACTAGTAACAATATCAAACTAGTTATCTAAAGAAATTGAGGATTGATGTAATTTATAATTCTCATTATATTTTTCATCAATAAAGCTTCTCTTTTGCCGATCAAAAAAAAAAAAAAGGTAACTGTTGTCTAAGTAATGCGCATGTGTTTTCTTTCAGCTATTCCATTTTGTGATGGAGTGTAAGAGCATGAATGCTAATACGAAATACCTTTACTAGACATGAATTGTCACTGATGTTGGGTATTTTTTTTTTTTTACTGATGTTGGGTATGCTGAAGCAACTACTACAAACCATTTGTATAAATTTGGTATGCTTAAGCAACTACTACAAACCATTTGCTTAAATTAAGGGTTGATTTTTTGTGTTAAGGATCATTGAAAAATTGATGAATTTGGTTTTCATGATTTCATCAATATTATTGATGGCGTTAGAAGAGTGAAGTTGAAGTAGAAGGATCATTTTGTATGGGCTTCGTAGGGATTTTGCATATACGTATGAATTATTTGGTTTTCAAGTTGAGTGTGCTACGTAATTAGTGTAAGGGCAATGGAATTGTGTTACTTAAGATATTTTTCTTGGTAGAAAGTTGAGGGAACCGATGATGCAACAATGTGAGGTATGTCTTTGCTTTGAAGGTCAACTGTTGGGAATGTGTTATCTACCTGATGGATACAATTAGTTTTTTTATTTGGGTGTTGCTGGTGTTGTAGATTGGTGATTGTTGCCTGAAGTTTATTTGTTTGGCCATGAGCTACTTCTATGTAGTTTGGGTAACAACTGGGAGCTTCAGAATTATATTAAAATTTATTTAAATCACACAAGTCTCTCTCTAAAAAACCTCTCCCTCTCTCTCTAAAAAACCTCCTCCCCCGGGCCTCTCTTTGGGCCGGCCGGCCGCCTTTGGCTATGGCGGTCGGCTAGGCTAGCTTTCCCCCCGTGTTTGAACATCGTTAATAAACTTGAGTCCCCCGTTATCTTCCCACCTAGGTGTGTGTGGTGTGCTGCAGTGGTGTGTTTTTTGGTGGTGATTCTGGGCCGTGTTAGCTGATCTTTCATTCGAGCGCTCTTTCATGTGTAGGAACTTGAGGGGTGATCTCTGGTTCACTCGAGCGTTCCTCTTCGTGGGTGAGTTTGAGGGGTGTAAGAAGGACTGACATTGGAAGTGGAAGTGTTGGTTGGTGTTTGGATCGGCAGTGGGTGGTGTCCCAGTGGTGGCTGTGGAGGTGTTGATCAGTAGTGGTAGTGGGTTCGGGAGTGCAGTAGTGGCTGGATCTTGGGCGTCGAAGTGTTGGTTGGTGTTTGAATCGGCAGTGGGTGGTGGAGTTGCAATGGGTGTGGGTGTTGTTATGCCTTCGGGTGTTGTTCTATGTGGAGCTGCAGTGGGTGTGGGTGTGGGAGTATTCGGCAGCAAGTGTGGAGGCTGGAGCTTGGAGTTTGGAGGTTGGGTGAAAATCTGTCTTCGGAGATTGGAGGTTGGAGTGCGGAGTAGCAACGTAGTCTGGAGTTGCAATGGTGTGTGGTCTTTGCTGTTGGTGTTCCGGTGGTGTTTGGAGTGTTGGCGGGTTGTTCTGACAAGTTGTGGAGTGCTGAGAGTGCAATGGTGGGTTGTTTGGTTGTTGGAGGCTTCCGGTGGTGTTGGAGTCTGGCGGAGTTGTTCGGCAGATTGTTGATCAGCGATGGCGATGGGTTCGAGTGTAGCGATGCATTGGTTCTTAGGCGTTGATCCGAGGTGGGTGTTTTCGATGGTGGCTTCAAAGGGTGGCTGCAGGTTGCATAGGGGTTGATGTTTTGGCAGGTGTGTAGGTGGGTTGATCTGTAGTGGTGCTACTGATGGTGCTCAGTGAGTTTCCGAGTGGTGGTGTTGGCGGCTGATTAGCAGAGTGGGCGTGGGCAGGGGTGTTTTCTGTCGGCAGTGGGAGTATTCGGCAGTGGGTGGTGCTCCCGGCAGTGGGTGTTGGGCGGTGGCTATGGAGTTTCCTCGACAGAGGCGTGCCTAGAGGTGGCGTGGGTAGCAACTTGATGGGTGGTGGAAGAGTGACGTCTTTGGGTCAGTCACGCAATAGGCGTGTTGGAAGTTGTAGCTGCAGAGGAGTGAATCAGTGTTTTTAGTCTTTTTTTTTTTTTTGGGTGATGGGTCAGTTCTTATAGTTAGTTTTGGGTGTTTTGGTGGGTTGAGTATGTGGAAACTCTTGTATTTTAAATTTTCTAGTTAAGTTCTTCTTAACTGTTTTGGTTTAAAAAAAAAAATTCGAGAGGCTTAGGGGTCGGTTGTATGGGTGCGAGTAGCAGTAGTAGGGGTATTTTTATACTTCCGAATCTCTCTCAATGTATGTCGTCTTCCTGTACCTTTAATTTCATACTTTTTAATGAAATTTTTCTTTGCTGATCAAAAAAAAAAAAAAACTGGGAGCTTCAGAATTAGTGTTTAACTCTACCATTTTGTCTATGGGTTTAGTGTTTGGGATTTACTACATCTTGTCTATTGTTGTGCTGAATCGGTATGCATTTCGGGTGTCTATTTGGTTTTTGTCTTCTTCCTATGGTTGTTGGTTGTTTGAGTTTATGCTACTAAGAGTGAGAGATTAATGTATAGGTGGTATAGGTGGTAAAAAGGTGATGTATGATCTTTAGGACATAACTTTTGTTGGCACCTTGCGAATTAAAGGTTTTTCTTTATCATGAATTGAAGGATGTAAGTTTTGTTGTTTTTTTGTCATAATAAATTGGTGTTTGTTTGTCATAGGTTAATATATTGGTGTTAAAGATGTTCCTTTGTCATAGTCTAGTTGTTATCCTATGATGTAACTTTTGATGTATTAATTTGAAGAGTTTTTTCACTATAATTTTTTTTTTTTTTTTTTTCACACTATAGCATCTTGTTTTTTTTTTTTTTTTTGATCGGCAAAAAAAACAACCTTTATTGATGGAAAATCAAACAAGATTCGAGATTACATCAAAAAAAGGAAGGAGGGGAAGATCAGCCTGCATCATAACAATCAAACCCAAGTATTCAATGCTCCTTCTCAATGCATGCTTAAACTTTTAATCATTCACATCATTATCAAATCCCAAGTATTCAATCAATCTTATTCGAATTAAGATTAGTTTAAATCCTATAATAACTCCTCACAAGAAAAGAAACAAATTGCTTAATAGATAGATAGTTTCACTTTAACCCCATTTGCATATCTTTATCTTTACTTTAGTTGTCTGATGAGACGGTTTTTATTTATTTATTTTTGGTTAATGTACATTATGTTTCATAATAATATTTTCACTTATTCCCTTTCCATGTATGGTTAAGTTTATTGTATACTCTATCCTAAAGTTTCTTTGTACTACACGTTTTTCCTAAGCTATAAATAGTCTCACCTTGTACAAATTGTAAAGATTATATGCTGCAGAAATTTTCCAATATTGTCTTTTATGCAATTCTCTCTTTTGGGTTCATTCTAACAAACTAGTAACTAGTAGTATATCAACATAAACATACACATATATATTGAATAAATAAAAAAAAAATACACACACACACACACATATATATATATATATTTAAAAATTATAAAAATATATTATTTTAGCTTATATAGAATTTATATATGAACTATTACATTTCATAAAATCTAATTTTAATTTTATAATTAAGTGAATTCAGTGATAAAAAATGTATAGAGTATAATCATAACCCCCCAAAAAAATGCAATGACCATTTATAGTTGCATTTTTTAATTGTGTTTGAGATTAACGTAATCTGTAATTGGACATGATTTTTTTACCAAATTCATGCCATCTAAAAGGAAAAAAGAAAAAAGAAAAATAACGAAGATATTAGGTTTAAGTAGCGTCATGACTTTTATTTTAAGTAAGGCCATGTTTGGTTTGGTTTTCAAAAATTTGTTTTAAAAAAAAATTCTGAAAAACTAAAAACAAATTTGGTAAAAGAAAAAAAAAAAAAACTTATCATTTTTATATAGTTTTATCTTTTGGGAGGCCATAAATAATTTTTAAAATTTTAAAAATATTTTTTCGATATTTATTTTTATCAAATTAGTTTTCTTTTTTTCAAAACAAAATTCCGATTTTTTTTTTCCCTCAAAAACAAGCCAAACAAAGCCTAAATTTTTTAAATTTAGTTAAAAATATGATGTTAATCTTGACCGTTAACTCTATTTTTTTTTTTTTAATGGGTGCATTGCAATCTGACAATAAGTTGTTTAATAAAATATATCAATAAAATATATGAAAGTACAAGATAGATCCTAGAAGGGATAAACAAATTATCCACATAAGAAGGATACAAGTCTTTACATAAAGAGAAAAACAAATATCTACAAAAGGAGGAGCCTTCCATATAGAGAGATATTATTGTACCATAAAAATAAAAACACATAAAAATCAAAACAATCACCACCAAACAAATATTATCAATTAATTTCATGATCCCTTCATCGTTGCAACCAGTAACTATGGTAGTTTAATCTCCACCTCTATGTCATAAATTAAATGCGAGTCTAGATCTAAAAGTTGCCGATAACGAAGACAAGAGAAACGGTGACGGTTAGTATGGTGATGAATAAAAAATTAAGAAAAAAAGAGAAACTGCTGAAAAAGAACGGGCAGGATACAGAGACTTAAAGCTTCATAATCTCCCCCCTAAAGAGCAAAGAAAGAGAAAGAGGGACTAGAGTTTCTACACCAAGATTATGAATTGAGTTTAACCGGGACCTTGTTAAATGAATCAATAGCATTTACAATCAATCGAAAGAAGAAAAAAAAAAAACCATATTCATCCCTAAATTAAACATATCCAAAAAAATATTAGCATGCCTTAATCTTATGGCTCTGTTTTATAAAATCAATCCATGAAAAATAAAATTGCATTATCTAAGTTGAGTAAGCCATTTGACTATGCTTAGGGCCATAATTATTTAACCTTTTAATAAATTAATTAAGGGCAAAATTCACTTTACGTCTTGTGATTTTGGCTCGGAGCACTTTATCCCATTTATAGTTCAAATATAGGCAAAGAATCTCCTTATAATTTTGGACTCAACTGCAAAGTTAACTCTGTTAAAAATAAGAACAAAATTACCCAAATACCACCATGGTATATTCTCTTTCTCTCTTCCTTAATATATATAATTTTCTACCTTAATTACATGTTCAACAAATAAAATCATAATAAACTAAATACCCTAATTTATTATCATAAAATTACCTTAATCTAATTTTTATTTTTTAACTAAATTTCTTATTTAATAACATTTTAAATTAAACATAAAATTACCCTAAATTAAACAATAAGATTAACCTAAACACCTAATTTATTACCATAAAATTATCTTAATCTAATTTTTAATTTTAATCTAATTTCTTATTTAATAAAATTTTAAAATAAGCATATATATAATTAATTAAATCATAAATTAAACTAAATACCATAATTTATTACCAAAAAATACTTTATTTAATAACATTTTTATTTAAACATATGAATATATATATATATATATATTTAACAAATTAAATCATAAATTAAACTAAACACCCTAATTATAAAAATTAACTTATTTAATAACATTTTAAATTAAACATATAATTATATATTTAACAAGTTAAATCATAAATTAACCGAAATACCTTAATTTATTACCATAAAATTAAATCATAAAATTACCTTAATCTAGTATTTAATTTTAATATATATATATATATTAAATTAAACCATAAATTAACTTAATTACTCTAATTTATTACCATAAAATTACCTTAATCTACACTCCCTGAGGTTTGGGTTAATTAAATTACTTTAAATTAAATTATGTTTTGGATAAATTACAAATACACTCCCTGAGATTTGCTTAAAATACGAATTGCCCCCTATAGTTTGAAAAATTATAAATACCTCCCTGTCAAAATTTTTTATTTAATAAAATTAATTAAAAAAATAAAATTTTTAACTGTTTACCTATACAATAATAAAATTATATGAATTATTAATTGAAATAGAATTTTAACATTATTAAAAACTGTTAATTAACTTGATGATTTATTAATAAAAAGACATATTTGTTATGAAATTAGAAACCTTAGGGAGTATAATGTAATTTTTAAAATTACAGGGAGTAATTTGTCATTTAAGTAAATCACAGGGGGTGTGTTTGTAATTTACTCTCTTTTTTTATTTATAAAAGATGACAATTAGAGTTAGTGTTTGGTTATGATTAAGATTTAATTTGGAGAATAAGATGAATATGATGGTATCATTGATATTTGATTCAATTTTTTTTTTTTTTTTTTTAGTAAACTGGATGCATTAATAAAGGAAGTTACACAAGTCTAGGATAGCAGACATCCGAGCATTATCAAATAATTGAGTACAAACAAGCGGGGGACGGTTGACAAAAGTTTGAAAATTTTCAACTGTAGCCCCCATGTTTACAAGCAAATCTGCACAAGCATTGGCTTCCCGAATAGATATGGTTAATTGTCGGTTCTCCGAGGTAGTTCAGAAGGTACCTATAATCATTAATGAGATTATTAAGCTGATGTGAGTCCATGGTGCCACTTGCTAAGAGTTGTTTGAGTAAGATTGCATCTGTTTAAATCTCTAAGTTAGAAAGATTCTTATCCAGAGCTAGTTTAAGCACATCCCTCAGAGCCTAGATTTCAACAGCAGCACTTCAAGTAACACTAGCAAAAGACCCATAACCCAATGACCTAAATGGTCCCTAATGAGGCATCCTGCAAAAGTTTTGTCTAAGTTTTCTTTTGAAGCATCATCCGTATTGAGCTTGAACCAACCCTCATTGGGTGGACTCCAACTAATAGACACAGATCGCTAGACTTTTTGACGGCGAGAATTGGAGAGATGCTGCCATTCCAATGCCTAAGTGATGGCTACAAAGGGTTTGAAAGATACATTGGAATTGAAAACTAGAGAGTTTCGATTTTTCCAGATGAGCCAACAAGAGATAGAAAAAATAATAGACCACAAGACTGAGAAAGGATGTATGAGGGAGGTTTGACAATTGAATTTAATCTAATCAGTGAGATTGTAGTTAAAAGAATGGCAAGTATCATAAGGGATACCAATAGAATTCCAAAAAGCTTGAGCTCTTGGGTAATCAGCATAAATGGGGGATTCAGTTAAATTCTTACACCAAGTGTTAAGTTTTATTATTGGCAATCCCGTTTGACAATGATTTTTTTAAGAAGTTGATTTTCTTCCAAAATTAGGATTACTTTTGGATTTCTATAAGTAATTGGATTTCTTCCAAAACTAGTATTACTTTTTGATTTTCTATAAATAGTTAGTTTTCTCCCAAAACTATTTAATTCCTCCAGATCTTCTTTTTGATTCTTAAGGTTTATATCTGAGAATATTTTGTTAGTTTTTTTTGATGTTTTATTAAGTATTCAACTCATGATTTAAAGAGAGTACATTAAAGATTTTGGTTGTTATACACAAAAGAGAGAGAGTTGTTCTTCGGTGGATTCTGAAGAATTCGAGCCTGAAGCTTCAGTGAATTCTGGAGTGGCTCATCGTAAAGACAATTCCGAGGTGAAGATGGGGTTGGAAGAGGCACATAGAGGTTGGTTCAATTAGGCATGGATTCGCTAGGTAATTGAGAGTATACATGTGTAATTCCTTTAAATCTTCTTAGTGGATTGTTTTGTGGCTGTTACTTGTGGTTTTTTAATCACAGTTGGAGGTGGCCAATTGTGGTTTTTCTATGTAAAATCGTTGTGTCGATTTGTCTTTGATTGTTTGATTGGAATTGTTATATTCTGCTTAAAATTGGTACATAATCACAAATCAACATCTAGGGTTTCTAGATTTTTTTAATTGGTATCAGAACAGGTCGTTCTATTTTTTTTTTCAAAAAAAATTCTTTTAGAACGAGATCTTATTTGATTTGTGATAATGGATTCAATTCGTGAGGGAAATTCTATGGTTCGACCACCCCTACTTGACGAATCCTCGGGGAATGAAGATGAAGAACTTCAACAAGCATATCAAAAGTCGTATAAGGAGTCTCTTAACTTATTCAAATTGAATAACAAACTCACAAAGGAACTCAAAACATGTGAAAGTGAGAATGTCAAGTTAAAAAAAGAGATTTCCGAGGCTAGGAATGATGCCCTTAAGATTTCTAATGATCGACAAGTTCTTTGTGCAAAACTGTTGACTTGTGAGACAGAGAGGAATGAGCTACAGGAAACCCATACCATGTATGAAGAAAAGATTGAGGGCTTGTTTGGTTTGTTTTTGAGAGAATTGTTTTTGAAAAAAATTTAAGAGAGTTGTTTTAGAAAATTCTTTGGTTTGTTTGGTTGTATATTTTGAGAGACAAATTTTTTTTTTGGAGTTTGGGATGATTTGATATTTTGGGAGAATTGAGTAGATGTGTGTGAGAGAAAAAGTGATTGAGAAGGAGAGATGAGAGAGAAAAAGTGATTGATTGATGTGTAAGAGAGTGAAAGTGATTTTGAAATTTTTTTGAGAAAAATCTCAAACCAAACAAATTTTTGAATTTTTTTTTCTAAAACTCATTTCCCAAACTCAAACCAAACATACCCTGAATCTCTCGAGATGTCACAAGTTGCTTTGGAAGAGCTAATGATCAAGAAAGAGGAAGAGCTAAAGTGTGCTATGGTTACCATTGGTCTTTGGAACAAATGATCAAAGACTTTGGAGGATATCATTGGGTCTCAACAAATCTGTTCTGACAAGAGTGGCATTGGCTTTGGAGGTAAGAAAGAGCAACAACAGAGTGCATCCACATCTCATGATATAAGAACTCAAGGAAAATGAGGACAAGAGATTCAACATGAGGATAGACTTCTCAAACTTCCTAGAGTTGGTAAGGTAAAAGAAAAGAAGGTACACCCTGTTTTTATTTGTCATCATTATGGTATGCATGGTCATATTCGCCCTTATTGTTATAAGTTGTATGGGAGAGTGTCTCAAAAGGGTCGAAATTCGAATACTTTTTGGGTTAGGAGACAACCTTACATGTCTAGGAATACCAAGATTCATAAGGGTGTTCACAACGCTACGACTCTTACCAAGTCCGCTAGACCTGATTTTGTTAAGACCAAAAAGATTTGGGTGAGAAAACTTGACTTGTGTTAATGTGTTTACTCTGTTTAGTTTTTTGGGTCTCTGTGTGTTTTTTTTTTTTTTAAATGAGAAAAAAGTGTGTGCAAGTTCGTTTTATGTCTTGCTTTGTTTAGGAAAAAAAAAAATCCCAAAAAGATTTTCTTAGTATGGTTTTGCAAGCTTGAAATTTTTGAATGGTCCATGGTGCATATTGGAATTGATGAGAATATCCATTACATGTTACCATGTGTGTACTTTCTGTAGTCATTACTCATTTTGGAGTGTGTATTTTTTGATTAGTATGTCTCATTCTGTATACACTCTTGGATTAGCAAATACCGGAGTCTTCCACCTTAGTGATTATTTTTTTTTTGGACTTCTGGCATGGTATCTTTTGTTTTTCTAGAAAAATTGACCGATACTAGCATATCTTGAGTGATGTTGAGTCTCTTAACTACCTTCCATCTTTTTGCATCTCCACGGCTTTCCCTTCTATTCTTTGTAGTCCAAGCATGAGGAAAAGGCTACCTCAGAGTCACCAACCAGACCATCCTTATTATATCCATGCTTCTCTGGTTCGGTTTCCATACTCTTGAGCGTGTCAGCCGCCAATGAGTGTGAAAAAGAAAGAAAAAAATGTGCAAAAGAAAGAAACAAAAAAAAAAAAAAAAAAAAAAAGATGTGCAAAAGAAAGAAAAGAAAAAGATGTAAAAAAAAAAAAAGTAAAATAAAGGATTCATTGATTGAGGGGGAGCCTCTGCTTTTACTCATCAAATACCCTTTGATTCCTAGTGGTTTGACTTTCCATAGTTATGCTTAGATTCTCTTGTTAGAGGTCCAACTTTTATATCACTACTAAGATTTGAATCTAGTGTTTGTCAAATCCCAAGAGTCACACACACTTTTATCATGGGATCTATGATTTTCACATAATGCATTACTTTTTTTTATGAGGAATTTTCTAGAGGCTGTGCACATTGTGTTTTCTTGTAATTGTGCTTCTTGGATAATCTTGTGTGTTTCAAAGTAGAAATCAGAAATTCCTTGCTTGCTCCACCATATTATTTTTTGTCGTTTTCTTCTTATTCATTGTTTTTAGTAAGGGGGAGTTTGGTTTATCATTACAAGAGTTTATTAGCATGAACACTTTGTTTTGTTTGGTAAGGGAAATTGGCTTTAGTTGTTTTGCATGTTGTTATGCACTGTTTGCTTATTATTTCCTTCTTGCATGCTCCTGATATTTACATCATCATATCATTGCTTGTGTGGTTTATGATATGGCTTTAGTTGATTGCGCTTCCTTTGTCAATTCGTTACAAAAAAAGGAGAGTATGTGTCTTAGTTTTCAGGTTTTCATGCTACATGATCTTAAAGTTTTCAAGCTTTCATATTACATGTTCTTAAAATCTCCAGGTCGCATCTATTTATGTTTTCCATCTCATGCTTCAAATGCTTCAAGATAATCTAGCCATATGTTTATTGCTTTTTCATATACTCTTGTGAGACTAATAGTTGTTTTGGAGATTGTGGCACTAATAGTTGTTTTGTAGATCTTAATCTTGAGAAAGACGTTTGTATTTGTTGATTGTAATGGATTGGGGTGATTAGGATTTTATTTGTTAGGTGTGTTTTGTCACGGCATTGCCAAATGGGGAGATTGTTAAGTTTTATTATTGGCAATCCCGTTTGACAATGATTTCTTTAAGAAGTTGATTTTCTTCCAAAACTAAGATTACTTTTGAATTTTTATAAGTAATTGGATTTCTTCCAAAACTATGATTACTTTTAGATTTTCTATAAATAGTTAGTTTTCTCCCAAAACTATTTAATTCCTCTAGATCTTCTTTTTGGTTCTTAAGGTTTATATCTGAGAATATTTTGTTAGTTTTCTTTGATGGTTTATTAAGTATTCAACTCATGGTTTAAAGAGAGTACATCAAAGGTTTTATTTGTTATACACAAAAGAGAGAGAGTTGTTCTTCGGTGGATTCTGAAGAATTCGAGCCTGAAGCTTCGGTAGATTCTGGAGTGGCTCATCATAAAGACAATTCCGAGGTCAAGACGGGGTTGGAAGAGGCACATAGAGGTTGGTTCAATTAGGCGTTGATTCGCTAGGTAATTGAGAGTGTACTTGTGTAATTCCTTTAAATCTTCTTAGTGGATTGTTTTGTGGCTGTTGCCCGTTATTTTTTAATCACAGTTGGAGGTGTCCAATTGTGGTTTTTTCACGTAAAATCGTTGTATCAATTTGTCTTTGATTGTTTGATTAGGATTGTTATATTCTGCTTAAAATTGGTACATAATCACAAATCAACATCTAGGGTTTCTAGATTTTTTCACCAAGGATAGATATTATCTTCCTCAATTTTGCGGTGGACCAGAAAGGTTTTGGTGCTAATCTTATGTTGAAGTGTCAACCAAAGGAAGAATTTGACTCTAGGGATTGCTTTGACTTTCCAAACCCAATTCCAATCATCCAAAGAAGGTGAAATGGGAAAGGATTTTAAGAAAGAATAAGCTAAACTACTAGAAAACCTGCCATTACTTGACTTGTTCCAAATGACCCGATCATTGGTTGGGTTGAACCATTGGAGAGTAATCCCTTAAAGTATAAGAAAACCTACCATTACTTGATTGTTCAGAGCATCAATTGTAGCAACAGCAGCTGCTAATTCTTTATCTACATCTCAAAGTCATGCAACACAAATGAGGAAAAATATAATGGAGGAAGCACAAGCAACAGTGAAGATTAAAAAATTGTTGGGTTTACAATGCCAAGGTCAAGAAAATGAGTTAGTTAGCAAAATAGTGGAACTTGAAGAAAATGATCTACAAAGAATTGCAAGCGAGAAAGGGGCAGTCGGACTTTAATAGATTGCCAATAGGTGACTAAGGAGAAAAATGGAAGTTTATTATGCAGATCTTATCTTGGAATGTCAGAGGGCTGAGAAGGCCACAAAAAAGGGACAAAATAAAGAACTTGGTGAAAGATAGAAAAGTGGATGTTTTACTTTTACAAGAAACAAAAAGGAGTTCAATAGAGGAGCATTTTGTGAGATCCATGTGACCTTTTGAAGAAATGGGTTATATGATAGTGGACTCAGAAGAAAGTGCAGAAGGGTTGTTGTGTATCTGGAGGCCACAAGTTTTTGATTTAAAAGATTGCTGCAGCAATAAGCATTTTATTATACTTTCAGGTACCTTGGCTCAAGCTTTTGATTGTGTGATTGTTAATATATATGCTCCAAATGAGGTGTTGAAGAGGAAGAAATTATGGGACTCTCTTGTGAGCTTACAATCCCATTTTCCAAGCCCATGGTGTGTGGGTGGTGATTTTAATGAAATCAGATTTTTGTGTGAGAGGAAAGGTTGTTCAAGAAGAGAGGAGTGGATGAAGGATTTCAATGAGTTTGTGGACCAGATGGAGCTGTTTGATCTGCCTATGTTAGGCAAACAATTCACTTGGTGTAATGCATTGGAATGGGATAGGTGGAGTAGGATAGATCATTTTTTGTTAGACTCCCTATGGCTAGAAAAGTTTCCATTTAATCAATGGGGCTTACCCAGATCAATTTCAGACCATTCTCCAATTTTGTTGAAGGAAGATAATAGGGATTGGGGACCTAAGCCATTTAAATTCATTAATGCTTGGACATCACATCCTATATTCTTGGCTGAAATCAAACACATTTGGGAGGTCACACAGGTCACAGGGTGGGAAGGGTATAAAATAATAAGGAAGTTATACTTTCTAAGGAATCATTTAAGGGTGTGGAATAGAGAGGTGTTTGGCAATATAGACACCAAACCGAAGACAGCAGAACAAGAGCTACATGAATAGGATTTGAAGGTAGAGTCTAGGCCTTTGGATGAGCTGGAAACAAGAAGAAGAAGAAAGGTTAGATGTCAGGTTTGGAAGCTTAGCAGTAATAAGGAGAGACTATGGCATCAAAAATCTAGAATGATGTGGGCTGGATGTGGAGACAGAAATACCAGATTTTTTCATCTTATGGCAAGTAATAGGCAGAGATTGAATTTGATAGACTCTGTTATAGTGGAGGGAGTGAGCTATAAAGATCCAGCTCAGGTGAAACAAGCAGTGGTTAGCCATTTTAGAAAGCATTTTGCTGAAAATTGAACCTTCAGGCCACACATTTCTGGACCTTTTGCTACAATTTCTTTTGAGGCAACAGTGAGTTTAGAAGCAGTGTTCACTGAAGATGAGATTTGGTAAGCTATTTCGGACTGTGATGAGAACAAGGCCCCTGGTCCAGATGGCTTTAACTTAGCTTGCATTCAAAAATGTTGGAAAATAATGAAAGGAGATATAATGCAAATGCTGTATGAGTTTCATACAAATGGTAAGTTGTCAAGGGGTGTTAACAGTTCATTCATGGTGCTCATTCCCAAGAAGGACAATCCCATAGGCTTGGGGGACTATAGACCCATCAGCTTGGTCACCTCAGTTTACAAGATTTTGGCCAAGGTGCTATCTAGAAGATTAAAGAAGGTCCTTCCCTCTGTGATAGATGTAATGCAGTCAGCTTTTGTGAGTGGCAGGTATATCCTAGATGGGGTGCTGATAGCAAATGAAGTTGTAGATTGGTGGGAAAAGTCTAAGAGGAAAGGCATTATCTTAAAATTGGATTTTGAGAAAGCCTATGATTCAATAAATTGGGAATTCTTCTTGGCAATGATGAGAAATTTTGGATTTGGTGACAAATGGATTAGGTGGATGAAAGTTTGTATTTCTACAACTTTGGTGTCAGTTCTAGTTAATGGTGCACCTACAAAGGAGTTCCAACCACAAAAGGGGTTTAGGCAATGGGATCCTCTATCTCCATTCTTGTTCATTATTGCAGCAGAAGGGCTTAACCTGTTACTAGCTAGGGCTAAAGTGCAGGGATTATTCAGGGATGCAACTGTTGGTTCCAATGATATGAGTGTCTCACATCTTCAATTTGCAGATGACACTATTATATTTTGTGAAGGGGATAATGAGGATATTTTGAATATTAAAAAGGTATTGAGATGTTTCGAAGTGATGTCTCGGTTAAGAATTAATTATCATAAAAGTGTAGTGTGTTGAGTGGGCTTCCATGAAGATCAATTTAATGAGTTTGCTAAGGTCTTGAATTACTTGACTAAGAAATTACCCTTCTCTTTCTTAAGTCTACCTTTAGGGGCCAATCCTAAGAAAAAGAGTATTTGGAACCCAGTTGTGCAAAAGGTGAAGAAAAAGCTATCCTCTAGGAAGAGGAAGTTACTATCTTATGTTGGGAGGTTGACTTTGATCAAGTCAGTCCTTGCTAATTTGCCAATATATTTCCTTTCTCTCTTTAGAATGCCTAAGGGTGTTGTTAAATCCTTAGTCAAGTTGTAGTCATCCTTTTTGTGGGGTAGGAATGTTAATAAAAGGAAAATGCGCTTGGTCAAATAGAAGGAGGTCACGAAAAGTAAAAGTCAAGGAGGTTTGGGTGTGAGAGACTTAGGTGAGGTGAATGAATGCTTGTTAGTAAAGTAGTGGTGAAGGTATGGTAATGAAGATATAGCTTTGTGGAAAGTTGTGGTTTGTTCAAGGTATGGTAGGAATGGAGGAGGTTGGGTTCCAGCTCTGAGCCTCTCAGGTGGGATGTCCATAGTTTGGTTGGACATTGTGAAACTACTCTCAGTAAATCAGCAATTGGGTGAGTTCTATGGTGATCATTTTAGAATTATGGTTGGAAATGGAGGGAGAATCATGTTCTGGCATGATACATGGCTCAACAATAGAGACCTGCAGGTTCAATTTCCCAGATTATATAGTTTATCCACTGAGAAAGAGGAGACCCTTTCAGCAAATCAGTGCCAAGAAGAGTAACATGGGGTTGTGGCAGCTTAACTTTAGAAGACAGTTATTTGTATGGGAAACTGAGGAGCTGTAAAGATTGATGGGTATGTTGGAAACATCTACATTGGTGAGCTCTGATTATGTTGATTCTTGTTATTGGCTAGCAAATAGCTCAGGTCAGTTTTCAGTCTCTTCTGTGAGAAGATGGTGAGATGCTGCATCAAGGCCTGGTCAGGTTGTGCCTAAAGGGGTATGGGCTGGTTTAGCTCCGCCAAAAGTGCAGTTCTTTTGCTGGTTGGCTTGGAGAGGCAAAGTTAAGACTTCATCATTCCTTCAGAGGATTGGGGTGCTACATGCATCAGCAAATAATTTGTGTGTGTTTTGCCAAGGTGAGGTGGAATTCTTGAATCATGTGCTCCTGTTTTGTCCACCGGTTTGGAAGTGTTAATCTCACATGGTAAGATGGAGTGATCAGGTTTGGGCAATCCCTGGATCAGTTTAGGGCCTTTTACAGTGGTGGTCTGCTGGTAAGAGTAAGCATTGGGTTTCTAGATTATGGGAGATAGTCCCATCTGTTATGTTATGGTCTGTATGGAGATTGCTAAATGAATGTATGTTCAAAGGGGCATAACCTTTTTTTTGATGATTTTTGTGATAAAATGAAAGTGCAGATTGCTCTGTGGGTAAAATGGAGTTTGGAGGTTGATTATTCAGTTGATGATATTGTTTTCAATTTCAAATAGATTAGGTTGTCTATTCAGGCCCTCTGTAATTTTACTTCAGGTACTCTCCTTCAGGGTATCTGATTCTGTTGTTTCAATGTGCTATTAGCTGCTTCAATGGATGCTTCATTGGTCTGGCCTGTTTTGTTAGTGCGTTTGTTTATCAGTGGCATGGAAGCAGAGTTCCCAGAGCTTGGTATATATTGCAGGTGTTGCAGGTTGTTTTTAGAGTTGTTTTGTTGTTATGTTCTGTTGCTACTCAGCTGTTATGATGCTCAGAATTTGGTGTATGTTGCTAATGTGCTCATATGCAGATTTTGAAGCTGTTTTGATGCTCAGATTTGCTCAGCTGTTCATTTGCTCATGTGCTCATCTGCAGATTTTCTATTTTGCTCAGTTGGTCTACCTGCAGATTTTGGAACTGTTTTGATGCTCAGATTTGCTCTGTTGTTCATTTGTTTATGTGCTCATCTGCAGATTTGCTCTTTTGCTCAGTTGGTCTACTTGCAGATTTTGGAACTGTTTTGATGCTCAGATTTGCTCAGTTGTTCATTTGCTCATGTGCTCATTTGTAGATTTGTTCTTTATCTTTGTTTTGGCTTGCTTGTTGGTTTCTCACCAACTAGGAGGTTGGAGCTTTTTCTAGCTTAAAGCTCCTTTTTATTGATGTAATTTAGTTGTTTTCATCAATAAAGTTTTCTTTGCCGATGAAAAAAGGTATCAGGGTAAAAGAAAGGCAATCAAGGTTCCATGAGCTATGAGCCCAGCAATCTTTGACAATGTAGGAGTGTTCATGACGGGGTACGGGTCTAACCACAAGGTTCCGGAGTGGTCCAAGACCTGTCCAGTTATAAACCAAAAGGAGGCGTCCTCTCCATTCCTCACTGATATTTTTGACCCTTTATCAAAAGTCTTTTCCTTTCTCTAAACTTCTCCAACAAGTTAAAGGTTTATTGGCGCGGCCGTTAAAGTATTTGGCAAGTAATACTTTGACCCAAAGGGTTTTATTTTCAGTGGCCAATCTCCAGTCAAGCTTTGCCATCACAACTCTGTTGATAAGGCTAGCTTGACGAATACCGAGACCACTATGTCTCTTAGGTTTAGTAACTGACTCCCAACTAACATGATGGATTTTTTTGTTTTTCCTGCGTTGACCCCACAGAAAGTTCTTATTTAGTCTGTCCATGGCAATAATAACAAATTGGGAAATAAAGTTGAACTATATCACATAGGTAGGGATTGCACTATTAATAGCTTTGATAAGGGTGGTACGACCTATAGAGGACAATAGTTTTGTTTTCCATCTAGTGAGTTTCGAATTGAGTTTTTTAATGAGGAAATTAAAAGAGCCCGCAGTAGGACTTTTATGGAAGATAGGATAGCCAAAATATTTCCCTAAAGAGGAAGCTTTGGGAATCTGGAGGGTTTTAGAAAGGTAAATCTGATTCTCCAATGATACATTGCTAGAGAAGATGCCTTTAGAATTGGAGTAGCTTAGTTTTTGGCCCGATAAGAGACAAAAATCATGGGAGGATACTGTGAATGGTACGACAATTTTCCTCACTAGCTTCCTCAAAGAGGATCAGATCATTCGCGAAGAAGAGGTGTGATAAGATAGGACCCCCTCTAGAGAGTTTGATGGGTTTCCAAGATTTTTGGTTGCATGCATTGGTTATTTAGATTGAAAGATACTCCAGACAAAAAATGAAGGAATAGGGGAAGAGAGGGTCTCCTTGCCTAATACCTCTAAAAGGGTGGAAGATTTTAACAGTTCGTCCATTAAAAAGAATAGACATAAAGGAAGATGAGATAGATGACATAATAATATTAACCCAAAGTGGAAGGAAGTTAAAGAATAGAACACTGCGGATGAAACCCCATTTCGGCCTATCATATGTTTTCTCCAAGTCTAGTTTTAGAATCATACTACCGTTTCTCCCTGTCTTATTCTTAAAATTGTGGACAACCTCCTGAACAATAATCACATTATCTGATCCCTTGCAGTCTGGTATGAAACTAAACTGAAAAGAGCTAATGAGTTCATTGAGCTAGGAATGAAAGCGAGTGGCTAGAATTTTCGAGATAAATTTGTAAGTGGGCCATAAGCTCCGGGTTGGGTAGCTTAGGAATGATGCACAAGAAAGTTTTGTTGAGATTTGGGTCAAGAGCACTAGATTCAAAGACTTTGGTGACAACTCCCTAAATGGAGGAAGTTAATAAATCCCAGCCTTTTTTGAAAAAAGATTAGGTGGAGGCCATCTGGACCAGGAGCCTTCCATGGCTTAAATGAGGTGAGGACAGATTTGATTTCATCCAATTAGGGGTTTTGGATAGCAAGGGATAGATATTGGGGTCCAGCCTAGGGAAAGGAAACAGAGCAGTGCGATGAAGTGTTTTGACCACAGCTTCGGAGAAGAAAAGTTTCAGGAAGTGATGGTTGAGAAGTGAACTGAGGTTAGCTTCTCTATAGACCCACTCATCCTGGTTATTCTTGAGGCCCATAATATGGTTTCTTATATGGTGGGTGATGGTGGATTGGTGAAAGAATTTGGTGTTCAGATTCCCTTCACAAACAAAATTTGTGTGGGCTTTTAAGGCCCAGAACTCTTCTTCAAGTTTGAGGATATTGTTGAGATTGGTGATAAGATCGTTTTCAAAATTGAAAAGAAAAGTTGAAGGGCCGTTATCTAAAGCTCTTTGAATACCATGGATATGGGGCATCAATTCGTTTTTTTTTTTGAAAAAGATGTTGTCGAAATGTTCTTTATTTTAAATGGAGACTTTTTCAGCAAAAGTTGTGACGCAGTCCAGATAGAGAATGGTAGGATCACTCCAACTAGCCTAAATAATAAAAAAAATTGAGGGATCTGAAAACCACATGGTTTCAAAGCTAAAAGGGTGATTGGACTGACCAGAAGGGCTAGGTGATGTGTTTAACATAATGGGGCAGTAATCAGAATAGAGGCGAGAAGGTGGCAAATGCAAAATTCTAGGTAAAGATTATGCCAATTAGCATTACTCCAACACCTATCAATTCTTTCCTCAATGAGGTTGCCATTACTTCTTAGATTTGTCCATGTAAATTGAGGCCCCGAGAAGCCAAGATCAATCATCCCACATTGATCAACACAGTTTTTGAAAGTCTGGGCCCTGTATAAATATCTCTTTTCTCCCAAGTTTATCCTCTCTAGAGAGAACTTCATTGAAGTCACCAATCATAAGCCATGGTCCATTATAGACTTCAAAAATAGTTTTCAAATTTTTCCACAAAATATTTTTTCAAGAGAAATAAGGACTAACCTAAAAAAAAAAAAAAAAAGGAGGAGGAGAAGAAAACGAAAACAAAAAAGCAAAAAAAGAAGAACTGTGAGAGGGGACCTAAATCCAAGCATGGACTTCCTACAAAGATTCGACGAGGATGTTGCAATGGATCTCAAAGTTATTCCACAGCAACCAAATTCTGCCAGTGAAACCAACAAGTTCAGAGACATGCACAAAGGAGAATCCAAGGATGGAGATGAGGGCTTTACCTCTATCCTCTCCCAACCTAGTCTCCGTAATCACAAGAAAGTGGGGATGGTGTTAATTTAGCAGTTTACGCAGATGTCTGCGAAAATGTGGGTTTGTCACACCTCGACAATTCATAGAAGTACTTTCATTGAAGGGTTACGCTGAGGGAATGAAGGGATAACCTCCTGTTGGAGTATGCCAACTTTCTCTGTTGTCTCGACATTAGGAAAGTCCGTGTAGAGCTCCCTAAGTAATAAAAGTTCAGGTAAGGGGGGTCTGGCACGAGGAGAAAGGTCTCATTCATCAAATTTTTGACAAAACTGGAGCTGTTCAGAAGGAAACTGACAGTTGGGATCAGAATTTGGTTAAGTTTGATGGTTTAGGTTAGGATGTCCAAGAGGTAGGTATATGGTGAGGTCAGAAAGTGTACCACCACAGTTGGTTGGTGAGGGAGTGGGTAAGGGGCTGGGATAGAAGTGGAGAGGTTAGTCCAAATGTTTATGATCTTTGTATCGTACCAACCCAAGATATGGGTTGGGTCGCTCCAAATTATAGGGATTAGTTCGCTTCCTACTCGGTGAATGTTGTTCGAGGTCTCTATGAACCACTTTACTCGATTTTTGTTCTCTAGGCTGTGAACTATAAAAGGAATGGATGGGATTGGAGAGGGTTAAATGTGATAGGCTAGTAAAGGATTTATTGATCTCCAAAATGAAAAGCAGTTTGAAACTGTGTGAGGCATGTTGATGGTAGTGACAGTGTTAGAGTGAGATAGAATAATAAGTGTAAGAAGGGGGATGAAGAAGGATAAGAGAGGGGTAGGGAACAAGGTTTCAAAATAAGGGTAGAGCTAGCAAGACTAGGTGCTAGCTGTTGAGGTCTTGAAGATGGGGAGTTGATGGAAGAGACGGGGGAAGGTTTTTTTTCTGAGGTCGTACAAGGGGCAGAGGGGCTAGTAGCAAGCATAGCATGGTTAAGTTTTTTTGCAGGCTGACTTTATGTAACAGCAGCAAGTGGCAAACTGGGGCTACGCTCAAGACTTGATGCCACAACAACAGAGTTGGCAAGGATATGGAAAGGGTTGGAATCAGCAATATCAGCTTGATACGACTCCACATCAGTAGAGGTGGGGTTGAGGCTAGAAGAAGCTACTTTGGGGTTAGAGATTGCATGAATTTGATTTACTACTTTCTGAAACCAGGAAAGTTTAGGGTTTGGCACTGAGTAAGATTTTTCCAGTGGATCATGCTTTGTCGGTGCTGATTTTCTGTGTTTAGGACCTACTTTCTTATTTATGAGCATCTATGGACAAAATGCATCCTCTTTGGCTAATAGCAAAGATCCTAAAACTTACTGAGTTAAAGTGCTCGAGGGGACAAATATTTTGCAATCCCCTTTCTTGTGGTCAACTCTCCCACATTCAAAGCAAATAGTTATTACACCTTCATACGAAACTTTTTGAATTATAGACCCAATCATAACTCTAGACAATAATGGCTTATCTAGGTCAATCTAGACATAGAGACGTGCAAACTTTCCTTTATCACCTCTCAGAGTGAACATCTATCTTTAATAGATTGCCCAACAAAGCCCCAATTCGTTAGAGGATGGCACGATTGAAAAATTCAATAGGTAAGCCCTTAAGGCAAGCCCAAACTATCGTGGTGAAACACGTTACATTTTCAGTTTATATTTACAAAAATTTTATAAACTGGTTTTTGTTTATTTTTTGTTTATTTTTAGAAAAATATAAACTACAAACGCGTTTGGTAATTGAAAAAATATTTAAAAAAATTTAAAAATATAAAAAAGAGTGAGAAATGACAAGTGGCGGATGACGGGTAGTGGCGGGTGGGTGGGTGACAGTGGCTGGTGGTGGGTGGGTGACGGTGGCGGATGGTAGCGAGTGGGTGGTGGCGGATGGCGGGTGGTGGATGGTGGTGGCAAGTGGGTGGCGGGTGGTGGTGGGTGGTGGCGGCGGTGGTGGTGGTGGGTGGGTGGGTGGGTGTGGTGTGGCCGATGGTGGGTGGTGGTGGTGGTGGTGGCGGGTGGGTGGTAGGTGGCTAGTCGTGGTGGGTGGCTGGTGGTGGTAGCAAGTTGGTGGCGGGCAATGGATGGTAGTGGCGGGTGGTAGGTGGCGGGTGGCGGTGGTGGTGGTGGTGGCGAAGGGTAGGTGGTGGTGGCGAAGGGTAGGTGGTGGTGGCGAGTGGATGGCCGGTGGGTGGTGGCTGGTAGGTGGTGGTGGCGGAAGACGGTGGTGGAAAATAGTGGCGGGTGGTGGCTAGTGTTGGATGGTATAAAAAAAAAAACTGAAAACTCAAAATGGAAACATTTTTTGTGTTTTCATTTTTTGGCCAAATTTATAAACTGAGACCACTGATTTATAAATCAAAAATTTTACCAAACAAGTTTTTATTTGAGTTTTTTAAATTTTTATAAATATAAACAGAAAATTGAAAACGTAAATGTTACCAAACGGCACCGTAGCAGCCGAGGTTTGAAATCAAGTTCCCAACATCTAACTGTAAGGTAGTTTGGACCAATGAACCAAGGTCCTTTGTTGAGGACTTTGATAAGATTTGTTTCTTCCATCACCTTTACAAGGACAAACTGATCTCCAAGCTCAATACCTTGGATGGTTTCAACAGGTTTCCATAAGCTATTTAATCTGGAGAGTAAGAAAATCAAACCCACTTTTTGGCCTATCAGCTTGACTATAAGAGATTCGCACCAAGGAGTTCTTAAAATAATTCGGTTCATCCTCCGATAAATCAACTCTCGGAATAGGTTCTTCATTATCATTTACCATTGCGTGCCGGTTAATGGTAATGGGTTCAAGATTGAATACCCCCAAAAGAGGGGTGGCAAGTGCATCCTTCAAGGAAGCTGGTGGGTTAGGCTTACTAGAAGTTGGGGTAGGGTTAATCTTTCTCTGGTGGCGCGCCAGTTGGTCTTCTTCCTCATCCATTTGTTCTTGATCTTCCCCCGTTGGTTTCACCGACTGGCTTCCAGTTAATGTAGTTCAATCTCCTTCTTCGTGCGACCTCTCTGATCCACTCTTTACTCTTTGACAACTCATTTTTGAGAAGCAATTATTCAATTTTTGACTTTAAATTAGGACTTTTGAATTGCCCACTCTCAATTTGAGAGCATATGACACACCTTGCGTTATATTTAACGAAAAAACTAACTGTAACACTTTAATCTAAAATCATAAAAGAGATATTTGCCTATTTGAACTATAAAGGTGTAAAATGGTCCGAGACAAAATCACAATGGGATAAAGTCAATTTTGCCCAATTTTGCCCATTAATTAATTAAAAAATGTGAACCTATGTTGATCCTATAGTTCTATGGCCCATTTTGGGAAGCTGGTAAAAAGCCAGCTTCCAGCTTTTTACCAATTTTGAGTCACATCACCTCTCACAAAACTTACCCACAAAAAAACAAAACAGTCACATCACCTCTCATAAAATTTTCCCACAAAAAGACAAAATAAGCTAAAAAAGCCAAAAAGCTAACTTTTTACCAACTTTCCAAAACACCACTATATCATATAATCCAGTTGCAATACCTATGTTGAATGTTCCATCCTAATTACTAATATATTACTATAATTTTGTAAAGAATAGGTTGATATTTCATAAAAAGATTGGATTATCTTAAATTAGTTATCCAATTTGAGAGTGTTTAGAGTTAATAGACTCATTTTTGGACTGACCTTGGTGGTCTGAATTGTTCACATTTTAAGATTCGATGAGTAAAATATTCATACAAAAAATCAAGTTGATCGGTTATCAATTGTTATATGTTTGAATCACTTTCGTTGTAAAAAACAATGTACGACAATTATACTTTTAAGAGTAATCATTTATTTTTGTAATACAAATGTAATTTAAATATATAATTATCGATTTCGGATTATCTTATTTTTTAATATGAATATTCCATTTAATAAATAGTAAAAAGTGAACTATTCGAATTACTAAATTCAATGCTCTCTCAACTTGAAGTAGCCAAACCCTTTCATAAAAATCATATACCCTTTTTAGAGAGATTTATTTATAAAATCTCATTTAGTAGACTTATAACCCAATAAATCTATAAAGTTTTACAATATTCCAACAAGTCCCATATATTATATTCCAATAAGTCATTTTTCTCATATTAGAATTATGATGTAAACTATTTTACCCTTACAAACTTTTATTATAATATATATATATATATATTATACCATATATCTAGAAGAGAGAATATCAATTCTTAGATATATTTTATTTATGATATATATAAAACATTGTATATAGAATATAGAAGATTATTATTCTTAGTATTTTCTTTGTTTCAATGTGAGAGATTCATTTAATTAAGGATCTTCCTTCACTATTATTTTGCATTAAGGTCTTACATGGAAGCATTTTTGGAAGAGAAGGTTAGTTGTAGACCGATCATAAAGATGATGATGGACTCGCAACAGAGATGATGGTAAACCGGCGATTAACAATCAGTTTTTTTGCCATAGTTACACATAAACTATAGTCACTTTGTCTATTTTGTAGTCACCGATATTGTGCAGTTTATTCACCTGTATTATACCATCATTGATTATATAAAGATTTTTAAAAAAATATGCGTCAATATATATGAACTATTTGATGATTTTTTATATATTGTTTGATGATTTTTGTATATTGTTTATTATTATGCTTGTTATTTAAACAGTTATTTTTTATTACCATTAAACAATCAGAATAGTCGAGTTTTTTTTTTTTTTAATTTTGTTTCATGTTTTTATATTGCACTGTGAATATTCATATTGGTATAAATTTAGTTTTTTTTTTTTTTTTTAAACTAATTGTATGTTAATTGTAAATTGTGAACATTCACGTCATATTTTGGTATGAGTTTTTTCAAAAAATTAGTTGTATGTTTGTTGTTTTTGTTAGTATTGATATTGGTTGAACAATTATTTTTGTTCCCATTGAACAATAGAAATAATCGATTTTCACTTTTTTCAATTTTGTTTTATATTTTCACATGCAGTGTAAATTTTCACATTGCTGTGAGTTTATTTTTTTTTAAGACTAGTTTTATGTTAATTATAAATTGTGAATATTCACATTGTATTTTTTTATGAGTTTTGTTTTTTAAAAAATTAGTTGTATGTTTATTCTTTATTGTGAACATTTACATTGTACTTTAGCATGTGTGTTATTTTTTCAAAAGTTAGTTGTATATCTGTTATTTACTGTGAACATTTATATTGTATTTTGATTTTCATTCAGATTTTTTGTTATGTTATTTTTTAAATTTTCACACTATAAAAAAGTTGAAAGTTTATAATTTGAGATTTTCTCCGTGGAATGGGGAAGAGATTTTCTCCTTAAAATGATGGAGAAATTTTCTCATTAGAATGAGGGAGAGATTTTCTCCGTAAAATGAGGAACTATTATTATTTTTCAGAATAATGTTATATGCACTAATTGGTAGATGATGTGACATAATTTTAGAGGCTTTGAGTTTTTTTATAATTTATATAATGAATGGGGTCATAGTTTTAAAATAATAATATCATAACTATATTGGTATTGTAATTAGTATATTAATTGGTATATGTAGCACTACCGTATTTTTTATTGTGCATTAGTTTCAAAATAGAAATATATGCAAAAAATTAGAAAGGTAATTTGATCGTATTACACTAAACAAGATCTAATAGAATACTATTAGAATGAGGGAGAGATTTTTTCCGTAAAATGATGAACTATTATTATTTTTTAGAATGACGTATATGCACCAATTGATATACTAATTAGTGTACCGATGGATGATGTGACATAATTTTAGAGGCTTGAATTTTTTGTAATTTATATAATGGATGGGGTCATAGTTTTAAAATGATAATATCATAATTATATTGGTACAGTAATTAGTATACTAATTGATACATGTAGCACCACCGTATTTTTTATTGTGCATTAGTTTCAAAATAAAAACATATGCAAAAAATTAAAAGGATGATTTGATTATATTACATTAAACAAGATCTAATAGAATACCAAAAAAAAATGAGTTAGACAGAATAAAGCACATTAAAAAAAATTATCAAAAAATGACCCATTTACTCTTTAATTACTCATAAATTATAACTATAATAAATACGGCTTATCAAAAAAAATGACCCCTTTTTCTACTCGTCAATTACTTATAGGCCACGTTTGTTTGGCAGATTAGGTTGGATGGGATTATTAGTGAGATGATTGTTAGTGAAGAGATTGTTAATGTGTGGATTGTTAGTGAGGGGATTAAGTAAAAGTGTGTTTGTTTTTATGATAGTGTAGGAGATGATTAGTGATGGGATTGTTAAATTATTTTTATATAAAATAAA
Source organism: Camellia lanceoleosa (assembly GCA_025200525.1). Lineage (NCBI taxonomy): Eukaryota > Viridiplantae > Streptophyta > Magnoliopsida > Ericales > Theaceae > Camellia > Camellia lanceoleosa. Next base: position 13,154,430 of record CM045772.1, read on the forward strand.
TAAATAAATTATTTCTATATTAAAAAAAATTAAAACAAATATTAAAACAAATAGGAGCACTTGGTAAAAAAAAATAAAAATAAAATAATAAATTTTTTATATAAAATAGACTCAATCCCCTCACTATTTTCCTAATCCCACCTAAAATTCACCCAAGCTAATCCCCCTATGGAGGGGGATTACTAAGCCCCCTTCACTACTAATCCTATTACATTGTGTTGCATCCAAACAAGGGTTTGGTGGGTCCCACGGATTGCTAATCCAATCCACCCTCCCAAACCCCCAATCAAACATGACCATAGGGTGTGTTTGATTGGACGGACTGGATAAGGAGGGATTAGAATCCATCGGACTTGAGTCCTGGGACTGTGAATCCCCCGGACTATTTGGTTGGATTGAATATGTATCCTGTGTTTATTTTTTCATGGGATTAGATGTCTAGAAATGACTATTTTTAGTGAATCCAACGTTTAGTTGGATGGACTGGATAGGATAAATGAACAAAAGACTATTTTACTTTTTTTCAATTGTGTACTAAGTAATAGCAATATTAAACATATCTTTAATATTTTAATTATTTTTAGCTAGATTAAATAAATTTTTTTTATTTTTTACACAATTAAATAAATTTATTTTTTTTAAATTAAATAAATAAATAAAATATCAATAAAAATTTATATTATTTTTTTAATTAAAATTTTAAATAAATTTGTTTTTAAAAATAATAATAATTAAATAATGAAATTAAATAAAACATCTATTAACATTTAAATAATGAAATTAAATAAAATATAAACAAAATTTTAAAATAAAACATCAATAAAATATCTATAAAAAATTATTTTAAAATAAATAAATAAAACATCAATAAAAAGTTAAATAAAATTATTTTATTTTTAAATTGAGACATTTAAATTTTATTAAATTTTACTAAATATAATACATAATTAAATAGTAGAGGGTCAAAATGGTCATTTCACCACCTAATTCTAACAGTAAATAATCCTCCCAAAATTGTTCCACACCCCCCTCTAGGATAGTATAATCCCTCATATGGGGGATAAGGAGTCTGGTAGGACTCCATGTCTGGCAAACTAAAAAAAAACAAACATCAAATTAGATTTTACTGTGCGAATTGTAATCCATACAATAAATAATCCACCAATCAAGCACACCTATAAGTTATAACTAATATAACTAATGGCTCAGGGGGAACTTATGGCTCAAGGGGAACTGACACATAACTATATTAAAAATGTTTCCACATATATTAAAAATCTTGACACATAACTATGAATTCTTAAAATTTGAAAAACAAAAGAACAGAAATTCTGTTTGGTTTTGAATTTTAAAAATAGATTTAAGTTTTTTATTTTTGATGCTTTATTTTTTTTTTACTGAACTTTTTTCACATTTTAGACTCTTTTATTTTTTATTTTTTAGATGCACTCAATTTAAATGTATTTAAAAATTAAAATATTTGGAAAGAAATCCAACTTTTTTTTTTAATAAATACAAAAAAATATAAATTTATTTTTGTATTTTCATATTTTTCTGTATACATATATATATATATATATTGTATTTAGTGAATTTTAAAAAGAAATCAAAAATTTTGTACTTTTTAAATGTAATTTGATTAAGTCAATTTAAAATAAAATTTTTTGATTTAAATATTAGAATATTCATTAAAAATTCAGATATATGAATTAAAGAATTCAAAACCAAACAGAATTATTGTACATATCCTTTTTTGTCTGATGGTTTTTTTTTTTTTGGATTCAAATCTAAGGAAGTGTGCGTTCAAAAAAAAAATCTATGGAAGTGATTTTTAGAAATGGATTTATTTATGGGAATTTATTTCAGACCAATGGGGGATATGGGCAAAATTCATTGACCATCCAGGTTGAGGCTTGACAGAGAATCTAAACAGGTCTACTCCTCATTCTTCTCCAAGGTGAGTTCTTTCAAAGATTTATCTCTCTCTCTCTCTGAGTGTGTATGGAAGAGAGAGAAGTGGTGGTAAGCAAGGGCATCACAGAAAGCACTCAGATTCCTCGTCTAAAATGGTGCAATTCTTACAACTCAGACAACATACACCGACACGAGGCAAGAGAGGCAAGTCCGATACCAGGTAAAAATAGATATATGTATGCATATGTAGATACAGAGAGAGAGAGAGAGAGAGAGATCACTACATAGGTTGATTGGTGATTGAGTTTGCCCATCAACAACACAAACCCTAACAATAATTACTGTTTTAAAGGGCTGAAGTGTGGAAACCCACCAGTTTTAGCTTTAATAAAGACTTTGACCACCAGTTTATTTATTTATTTATTTATGATCTCGTATAGATCAGATAAATAACACCCAGAAAAAAAAAAAAAAAAAAAAAAGAGTGAGAACAGAATAATCTTCAGAAAACTGCAAACTATCTGTCTGTGTGTGAGAGAGTTTTTTTTTTTTTTTAAAAAAAAAAATCAGCAAAGAAAGACTGCAGACGGAATAAATGAGGGAACCCCCCCAAAAAAAATACCTATCAAGAAAACAGAGAGCAAAACATCAGCAAGCAAACACCCATAATGAATTAAAAAGCCCTAGAAACAATATTGATCTAATGAATAACAAAGTTCAATATTTTACAAGTTAGCAACCTCAACACCATCTTCAAGGGTCAAAAATCCTCTGTGTGTCTGTGTGTTTTGGGTTGGGGGGGGGGGGGGGGGGGGGGGGGAAGAAGTTACTGCTGCTACCTGCCAAGAGAGACTCCTATGAAATCCCGCATTTACACTATGTTTGGGAATACCGAAAAGAAAAGGAATAATTATTTAAGTTATAAGAGCAACTCCAGCCACACTCTCTATTTTTTATTAGTTAAAATATAAAAAAAATATTCTTTTTATTTTATCTAATTATTTTAATTATTATGTTCTTCAACTACGCTCTTTATTTTAGCTAATCATTTAAATTAACTTAATTAATTTTTAAAATATAAAAATACTAATTATTAATATTTTACTAATATAAATTTGCAATAATAATAAATCTACCCATACAAACATACAAAACTGTAGAATGAGGTGAAAAAAAAATACAAAATACAAATAAATTATTCCGTAATTCATCAAACAAAATTGAAAGAACATATAAAATTACTACATACACACACATATATATAAAATATAAAATATATAAAATTCCAAATCCAAGATATAAATATATAAAAATTTAAAATATATACCTACATAATTGTTTGGAGAGCCTCTAAGGCTCTTCAATTGTAGTCACCAAAAAAAAAAATAGGATGGTAAAGTAGCTAACCCAATAGCTAGCCTATTGATATTCAAAATTAAACTTACATTGGCTAAAATGCCTAACAAGCCTTATTTAACTATCCCCTTGGAGATGCTCTAAAAAGGGGGCAAAAAAATATCGTAAGTTAAATTTCATAAAAGAAAAGAAATTAAATTATTGTACATTATATTACCAAAATAATCTTTTTATATTTTGTCAATCATTTTAATTTTTTTTATTTTTATAAGAATACAAATAGTATTATAAAAATATAAGAATTTGTTAGTGTTTTTTTTTTTTTTTTCTAAATCTCTCCACTTTTGAAAAAATTAAAAATGAGAGTTATAAGATAAATGTATTTCTCTCTGTCTCTATCTATTTCTCTCCATTTAAATTATCTAAATAAGTAAAAAAATAAATATCTTTTTTTTTTTTTTTTTTCCCTTCAAATCACTCAATCCAAAGAAGTGTTGGAGACACACAGTAACATGAAAGACAGCTAAAAGAGAAAGCAAATAAAAAGATTGAAAGGTATCTGCACGGAGAGAGAGAGATCAGGGAAGCTCCAGGTATCTACACACAGTGAGAGATTAGGGAAGCTCCAATAATGGCAGATTACCAATGGATGCCATAATAAAACTGTTACATTTGTCTTTAATGATTGCTCCAAGTTTTTGGTGAGAAGTGGGAAACATGAAACACCATTAGGGTACTGAAAGACCACTCAATAAATCAACCAATGGTACAGTCTTGTCATGTGGTTCATTTTCATTTCATTATCTAGTGCAGATGGAAGGACACTCTCTTTCTAGGGTTGAGTGTGACATAGTGCAAGCAAATATAATTGCAATCAACAGGTATGTACTATATGTGCGCTATGTTCAATGTTCATGCACCCAATTCAAAGTACTAATCCTTATCTTTTCTTTTTTTTCTTTTGGGTTCAACCGTCAGAGATTGTTTAAGTCTGTTTACACGTATCTCGATTAATTTTTATTTAGATTCGATCAACGACAGGCAGGTCATCTATGCATGCCGAGATTAAAGAATTCATGAGAAATTATTTTTTCTTCGACTAACGTCAAGAATTAAATTATGAGAAATTGTATGGAAAATATACCCACTAACCATTCCCGACAACCCTTAGGATCAGTCCTTGTCCCTTTCAGTTTGCGGTCTCAACCACCTCTAACTCCTTTAATGGAGGACCACACAAAAATAGTCATATCTATAGAATAATTAGAATGAGGCCAACATTATGAAAGGCTAAGGTAAGTAAAGCAACATAGTACATGACTCAACTCGAATGTTTAATGTTCATGCACCTAACAAGTAGTTGTCAATTTACACACTGAGAGGTCTAATTTTTAAAAATTCTATAAAATATATCTGACATTTTGTACTATACAACATGACTGCACTTAAATTTTATCATCGGTCTCATGGGCTATTATAGTATAATGACTTGGACAACATTCACTTCTAAGAGGATAAAGGATTTTTCTCAACGGGATAGCTATCCGCATATTTATCTTAATTTTAGTGAGATTGTAACTAAATAAATATTGTGAAAAAAAAAAAAAAGCAAAAAGAAGAAGAGAGAAGAAATTAATGTCATTGTTTAACAGAAGCAGCACTGATGTCCATTTGTATTTTGGTCTGTCAGGTGATTACTAGAGTGAAACATGAACAGAAGGAATTCTATCAAGGAACAAATCTAAAAAATTAATGAGACCAATGAGAGAACATAAAAGGAATACTCAGAAGCAATAACAAGAAACAAAAATAAAATCAGAAATGAAAGGGGAAATAATTTATGAAATAGCGCGTCTTAATTGCCACACACGCAAAATTTAATAATGTGAATCCAAACATACCAAAAGAGAGTTGTTTTGAAAATAGAAACAAAGCCATGTTGAAAATATTTTAATTCCGATAAAAAATACTTACTTGGGAGTGCTGTAATTCTGCTTTTCGGCCAATGCTTTGATTTATGATTTATGACCGTCCCCTTGCCTTTGTTGCCAAATTCTTCTGCAAAAAGTTGCACAGTGTCACCTTCCATTTCTCATGTCTCTCGGACAAAGTGGTGATAGTTACTAGAAAATATTTTTGTTAGCACGTAACAGAACGAAATTGTTATTTTGTTGCTTAAGCCAAAAAAAAAAACACTTTATTAATAATAATCAAAGAACAACGCATATGATTATCATCAATAAAGGGTGATAAAGAGTATCACAACATAACTAAACGATCTCATCTAGATTAGTACCAAAATATCATGGCCCAATATGCAAACACAACCCACAGTTGGTAAGTCACCAACCAACAAGGCAAACACACTTACAACTTAAGCATTGAAAAACCAAAATAGGAACAAATGATAAACTAACAGACAAACCAGGACAGCAGCCAAAGTATCCCCAAATAGTCTGAATGGTTGCTAGCAAAATCATTACCCTGCTTAATGCCTATATATAAGCTACAGGTAACGGAAAGGAGGGGGTTTTCTGCAAAAGAAGAATTTATTCATATAAAAAGAATGTACCCAGTGCACGAAATTTTCGCTTAAGTGGGGTTTGGAAAAGAGTTGATATAGGCAGCCTTACCCCCACAAGCAGAAAGGTTGTATAGTTTATTCATGTAATTGAAAATATAATTTTACACACCCAAAACATCCCATATTACATCTACCCTTTAGTTAACTTTTTATCGCAGTTGAGGACATTGATGGATTTACTGTTAAATTCCAAAATTAGCTCATGAATCACACTTAAATCAGATACCCTTCTTTGAATAAATGATTTAGAAAAACAGTAATTTGTGTGTTTTGATTGTTTTATTTTTATTTTCATCAGTGAAAGTCCTATTTGCAAAAACAGAATCAGAATTGTAACAGTTAAGTATGAAGCAGAAACCCAAAAACAGTATTGTAACAAAATAGAAACAATACCATTAGAATAAAAGGAAATAGAAAACAAAACTTCTTATACTAAACAGAAACACAATAACACAAAAACTGTAAAATAATAGAACCCGGAGATTGGTCAAGGCTAGTATTAAATACTACGTTTTAGGACATAATTCTCCTCTCTAGCAGTGGTGCTTACAAATTTCTTGAACGTCTGACTTGCAAAAGATAATGATCTAAATTACATAGATGAAACACTACAATATGCGTTTGGCGGCAAACCCAAATAATGTTGCATTCTCTTTGTAAAAAAGACTATGAATCATATGAGTGACCCGGAAACTGATGAAATGAAGAGAATAGAGGGATGGTATTTATAGCAGAGTCAATGATTGGTTTAGGACTATTTTCTCCAACAGCAAATCATGGAACAAAAAAGGTAAACAACTTAAAACAAATTTTGTCCAACAAATAAAATACTCAAATAGGGTCAAACCCGATCAGTTTTCAATAACCCAACCCAACTTGATTAGGGGACACATAAAGACTACGCATGAGACTCACCTTGATTTTGGCTCAAGATCATCACAAATCATGAATAAAAATCATTTTTTCTAACAACTTTATCCACATACTTGTATTGTACTATGCTTGTATCGTTCATCATTACGTCAATAATTTTATTTTTGCCTGATAACAAGAAAAATTTATTGGCATTGCTGATTATCATAAATGATGCAATATTGCACTATGCTTGTATCCTTCCTCATTACATCAATAAATATTTTTTTTTACCAATAATAAAAAAAATAAAAATAAAAATAAAAAAATTCTCAGCATTCCTGATTATCATAAATGACACAAATGTAACTCAATGCTCCTACATCAAGTTTAGTCCATTTTAAGATGTAGCTTCACAACAATGCTTTATGACAAAATTTGAAACATCCATAAAATGATAAATAGCTTAACAAGTATATGGACTCTGCATATTGTAAATAAGTAAAAGAAATTATCAAAATATGAAGGCCTAAGTGCATTGGTACTTTGGTGTAATTAAAAAGTATGATCTTATTAGAAGTAACAATTATGATCTTATTAGCATGTAAAATACCGATTAAACTTATACTTTATGGTTACTTTTACTTATTATCATCACTTAAAAAGACCGACTTCATAGCTAAGATCACAGGACAATAAAATTATACAAATACAATTATCAAATCAGTTTATTTTTTTTTCAGTATTGATCTATACACTGAAATTTTAAAAAATGTACCAAATATGAAATTTAAAAAAATGTACCAAATAGATTATTGTAGTAGAATCCGTAATAGGCCTCATGAATTAGATCAAATGATTTAATACACCGGGGAAGAACTGGGTTCTTGAAGGAATATCAAATCCGTGAGAGATTGAGGATCAAAGCTAGTGAAATTGAGGTTATAATAGACTAGTTTCAAAGATTCTTCTCATGGGATAATTCCTTTATGACACGACTTGGTTGGCTACAAAAAAACATTTTCAAGATTTCCGCTCACTCCCAAAATATTTAAAAAGTCTATATACTATACTAGTAATTAGTAATATAATTTTAAATTAGTATACTTTGTATCTCCAAGATTTTAGTAGTTACTACCCTCAAAATTATGAAAGTTCGCACTCCAAATTATTTACATAACAAATTTTTTTAAAATAGTTTGTAAATCGAATTTTATCAATTATTGATCCCTTATGTTTGCTACTATGTTATTTGCTGTATTTTTTGTATGGCTTAAAATTACTTATATATATATATATATATATTTTTTTTTTGTATTGACAGAAATAAAATTTTAAATTTCAACAATACTCTTCTTGATTAAAAGTTATTTGTCTTTTTCTCCGAAGTTGGAATCCTGAATCTGTCCCACTTTGTGTGTGTGAGAGAGAGAGAGAGAGAGACCATGCTTTTGGACTTCAAGTAGGCTGAGCATCCCAGAAGAAAGCTGATCAAAGGTGTTTGAAGGTTTTCAGCTAAATAGCCCATAAAAACAAAATGTTATAATAATTTATTTAATAAGACAAATTGTCCTAATAATTAGATTTAATTTTTATCAAGTTCTATTAAAAATAAATTTTAATACAATCGTCGCTACAAATAATTTTTTTTGATGATTTTTTACATATTTTTCTTAAAATTGATAATTAATGACTTTTTCTTTCCATGACTTTTTAAATTATCGTTAAAATTTATAATTAGTGACATTTTTCTACGACGAATTTTTCATACTGTCACTAAAAGTTAAAACTTAGTGATCTTTTTTTGTAACGATTTTTTTAAACTGTCGTTAAAACTTATAATTAGTGACATTTTTTATGATAAAATTTTTAAACTATTACTAAAAATTAACCATTAGTGACTTTTTAATAGTGTATGATGAAAATGTCATTAATTATCATAGGACCTATTGGACAATAAATTCACTTAGTAAGACCTACACGTAAGTCCCCTAATTAGGATAAAATGTCATATTTAAATTATAATTATTTTATTTTTTTCTCTTGTAATCATCAAATTAACTATAAAAAGAGCCCATTATCATTTCAAATACAACTTTTTAAAATTATGTTAAAATAGTCAAAAAGTCAATTGTTTGGGGTGTCCTAAATAAGTACACTGTTTATCTTTTTGGACTAAAAAATTAAAGAAAAAAATATAAATGTTTGAGTTACCTTTTTGACTTTTTATGAAAAAATGTGTATTAAAAAATTGTATAAATTAGTGTATAGGAGAAAATTAAGATTGGGAGTTGTGCATCCGTAATTTTTTACTTTTGGTAAATAGTGATAACTTTTTAACTTCTGACTTTTTGACAACTTGCCAAACTTGACCTAAAATAGTTAACTTCTCAAACAAACTCAGAAGTTGTCCATACATAGAATTTTTTTAGGGAAATTACATATCAATGGGAAGACAAAAATATTTACAAAAAAGTGATAAACATTATAAATATTAATAATTAAAATTATAAATTTTTTCATTTTTTAATAAATATTTTCTATCTTCACAACTAATGTATAATTCCCCCATTCGTCTAACTTACAAGGCAGAAGAAACTGATAAAAGAAGCTGAATTTATAGCGCCATCATGCATATCCTTTACCATTTTTGACCATGTATTTTGCGTTTACAATACCATATATTTGAAGTTGTGATCCAATCATATTGAGTTACTATACTTTAAACAATTTAAGGAGTCAAACTTGTTGAATTAGGATGTCATAAGGAAGATTATATCATGTTGTAAACAAATAATACGTCATTCGCCAAGAAGAGCACCTCAAAAAATAAAAAATAAAAAAAATTAAATGTATAAGCCACATTATAAAGGCAAAGTTGCCTTACTAATAAATTTTTATATGTTACAAAGTAATTTCTAAAGTTTAGTATAATTTTGTAGTTAAATTTTTTTGTCACAAAATTTTACAAGTCATATTTAAATATAATAATTTAAACTATTATACTAAAGTTTAACTATAATATTATAATAAATTTTAGGAATCACTTCATAGTATATGAAAACTTATTGGTGATGTGACTTTCCCTTGATGATGTAGCTTGTCCACATAATAATATTTTCAAGAGATTCTTTAAATAAAGCATGTTAATTATTTTAGCTACCGTCATCATATTTTAATTGCTTCAACGTGTTAGTTATTATAATAGTTATTTTAACCAAAAAATATTTAATACTAGATATATTTGAAGAGTCTTGCGATACTCTTTAAACAGTTTGTGCTTATAGATAGCTATATAAAGAGTAAGCTGAAGTATCAAGATTAAAAATTAAATATATATATATATATATATACTATTTTTATATTTTAACTAATTAAAAAAAAATGTGATTGGAGGTGCTCTAAGTTGGGATCTTCCTTCTGGAATGCTCTTCCCGGTAGATGAATTATTATCCTTGATAGAATTAAATGTATTTTTTTAACAACAATGCTATAGAGCTCTAATGAGTTGACATGTCCAAAAAAAAAAAAAAATTTCAAGCTAAAACATCACATCAGGCTGGACCACACACACTTCCATGTCATTAGTGCATGGTTTACAGTTCTTATCCTGGAGCTCTCAAGCATTTTTCTTTTTTTAATTAAATTAAGGAATGCTAGTATAATTTATACGTGGAGTTTTCTTAGGTGTGCAACCCACAAAAGGTGTAAGTGGGTTGCACACCATGTGCCACTAACACAAAAGGTGTAAGTGTAATGTGTAAGTGTAAGTGGAAGGTATAAATGAAATGTATAAGTTGCACACCATGTGCCACTTACACAAAAAGTGTAAGTGCAAGGTAAAAAAGGTGTAAGCGTAAGGTGTAAGTGAACACAAAAAAGTATAAGGTGTAAGTTGCACACTATAACATTACCCTACATACTTAAAAAAATAAAAACCCTCAGCCATTTTGGGACCCACTAAAAATTTCCTAACCAACCCTTCTATAATCAATCATCGTGATCTGAACGTTAACCTTATCTTCAGATTGATGTGATTAGTTTTGAGAAAATACGAAATCAGTTTTATAAATATTAATAATTAAAATTTTATTTTTTTATTAATTTATAATTTTTTTTTAAACTCACACTGATATGTATTTTCTCCATTATTTTTCAGTCATTCGTTGATATTCAAATATCAGCTCTCACATGGTGTGAAAATTATATTTTGCACTCAAATAAAATTATGCCGTGTTTTAATTCAGAGTTTACTGATTGATAAAAAAAATTATTGGTGTTTTAATTTAAAGTATACTGATTGATAAAAAAAAAATTATTGGTTAAAATCTATCATTTTTATCCTTTTTTAAGAGATAACAAGTTACGAAGACCACTTTAATAAAAAAAATTATTCTAAAAAATTCATGCTAAAAAAATAACAAATAAAATATAATTGATTCGAATATGTGAATGGTAGGTGTAATAATTTTAAGGGTAATTATAAAATATAAAAAAATGGCGCTTATAATAAAATAAATTTTAATTTTAATTTTATCAATTTTAAATCTTAATCTTTTGAGTTGTTTTTATCTAAATTATATGTCTATTTTTTGTTAGGTAAAATTGATAAAAAAAAAATGATATATTAATTATTAAACTTAATGTAAATATATATAAAATGACTAATGACTAAAATGTTATTTTTTTGTCAGTTTTATTTAATAAAAATAGATAAATAATTTAAAATTAAAAACAAATCAAAAATTAAAGATTTAAATTGATAAAATAAAAAATTCAGAATTTATTTTGTTACAATGAACAAACTTGAGAATTTTTTTTTTTTTTTTTTTTTTGTGGTAATTATGCCTAATTTTAAAAAATGATAAGTCTCCTTATTATACACAATCAAATAAAAGGTGTGTGAATAAAAAGGGGATGTCGAAAAAACAAAAACATATTAACTATTCATTAACTGAATTTGTTTATGTTTAACTCGAATGAGTATGTTCGGATTAAATATGTTTTTGAGGAGACTCTTTTTGAGGAGAGACTAATCGGAACGAATTCGGATTAAATATATTCGGTGGATGTAATGGTATTAAAAAAAAATTACAAAAAATTCATAAAGAATACAAATATTAATAATTATAATAATAATTTTTGTTATTAATGTATAATAATTTTTAAACATGATAATTTTCCCTAATAAATCAAACCCACCCAAATGTCCTGATTCTATTGCAGCGTGGGCAGATTTCTACCATCTATTTGCCCTTGTTTGTGCATCACATCAGCTTCAATCAATCGAGATTTGCAGCTAGTGGACAAAACGATGGTTTTGTCTCTTCAGACTAATATATAACATTTTATAGAAACGAAATTATATAATTACTGTAAAAAATTTACAAATAATACTAAGAATATGAATTCAGTGGCATACGGTTATGATTTCTCATTTGAATGAGAAAAAATTTAACATCCCTTGTCAGGTGATGTGAAGAAAGAGATGATTATAATTTTTCATTTAAATGAGACAAAAATAAAAATAATTATGATTTCTCATCATCATATTTAGATAAATAAAAGAGAAGAACGTATTTTTCACCTATCTTGTTTCTAGTTTCGTTTGGGATGTAGATTGACCTTTTGAATTTTTAGCTATTTTAACATACAGCTAAAAAGGCTTGTTGGGACGGACATTTTAACTTTTTTGACTTTTGTGAGGAAAAAAAAATGAAATGATTATGATTTAAATGTTTTATCTTTTTATGATTAAAATAGCCAAAAAAATCTCTCAAACCCACCTGCTAAACGAAGGTTGTATAGGGTAAAAGCCCCGTTTGGTATAACTGTTAAAACAAATTATAAATTATGACTTTAATCAGAAACTGTTAATTTATTTGGTGTAGCTATTGGATTATAAATTTAAGTTGCTGAGTAGTGTTTTTTAAATAAGCTGTGAAGTAACTTTTTTAATTAACTTTTATTTTTTGTTATTCACTACTTGTCTACATTTCTCATAAATAATAATAATAATAATAATAATAATAATAATAATAATAATTTATAATCTATTTGAATCTTTCTATTTTTAAAAAAATAAAAAAAAAATCTAAAAATATAACCGTAAGAAGTTGATAATCAAAAGTAAGGGGTGAGCAGCTTTTCAGAATTAACTTTTTTGAGTTAAAATAAATTATTAGAATTAGAAATTGTTTGAAATAAATTTAACCAAACAATCCAAAATAACTTTTCGAAAGTTAGAAAACTATAAGTTGGCTCAAAAAAATCCCAAACAAACACCCCAAAATAAGAGAAAAGAAAAGAAAGAAAATGTTCATTTTACCAAAATAACCTTTCATATTAATACGTTATATTTTTTCATAAGAGTAATTTTAGTATTTTAAAAAACTTTCGTTAAACCCATTTTTTTTTTCACCAAATCCTACCACTTTTTGTGAAAAGCAAAACATAAGTTTAATAAAAATCATTTTCTCACTATCTCTCATTATTTCTCACCATTTTTTACCTAATTAACCATCTAAACAAACGAAGGGATTTCATTTTCTCACCATATCTTTTCTTGAAGAGAGTGTAATTAAATCTTGAACTTATATTTTAACCAAATAAAATTATCGACTTTCAAAATTCCCCCTATCCCCTTTTTTTCCACTCGTATTCCTTGTTCAACATTAAACATAGTTTCGCCTAACAATCTAGTAGTCACACTTTAGAATTTAATGAAAGGGGAGGTTAAAAGTTCAAATTGAAAAACAATTGGTGAATCTTTTTAGAAATGTTTTGGAAAAATGATTAAAAATTAGTTTTTTAGTTTTTTTTAAACCCTTTTTTGAAAAAAAAATACATAAAAAATATAAGAAATAATATAACCCAAAATAAATTAAAAACTAAGAAGTAACTTTTAACACTATCTTTATAAATAAATAAAAAATCCATTGTTCAACATCCCCCTTATCTCTTTTTCTACTCATTACATTTCTCTATCTACCGCTCCACTTCCTTCCTTCATTAAAAAAGTGGAGGGAGGGAGACAATAGCGAGTAGCCGTGGAGATTGGGGTCGCCATGGAAAGGGAACTGGGAGAGTGGAAGTGGTTGTTTCATTGTAGTTAAATGCCTGGTAGAATTGAGATGGATGCTTATAATTTTTTATAAAGGGTGGATATAATTTGATGCGGTTAAAATCCATAAAAATTGAGTTAGATATCAAATTTTAAAAGTGAATTAGAGATTGTTATGTGTTCCATTTTTTCTCTATAATAATGATATAGCACTCTAATTTTGAATTTTTAAAGAAAATTTTAATGATATGATAAGAAAAAATGAAAAAGAATAAAAATATAAACACACACATCATATCATATCACATGTAAATTTTATTTTTTATTACATTACCAGAGTTTTCTTTAAAATTTTAAAATTAAAACTCTCAAGTATAGAGCTCTCTTTATTTATGTGTTATTTTTTTTAGGAGTTTTCTTAGGTGTGCAACCCACAAAAGGTGTAAGTGGGTTGCACACCATGTGCCACTAACACAAAAGGTATAAGTGTAAGGTGTAAATGTAAGTGGAAGGTATAAATGAAATGTATAAGTTACACACCATGTGCCACTTACACAAAATGTGTAAATGCAAGGTAAAAAAAGTGTAAGTGTAAGGTGTAAGTGAACACAAAAAGATATAAGATGTAAATTGTACACTATAGCATTACCCTTTTTTTTAATAGAGTTCAAAGTATAGACAACCCATAATGATCTGTAGAGTTGAGCACGTTACCTTTAAATTCAGTGAGCAGTTTATGGAACTTCGTCAAAGTGGGCCCCAAGATGAAAATAAACATTCTGAAAATGATTATGGAGCGTTTTAGCAAGTTGGTAAAAAATTAATTTTTAAATTTTTTTGACTTTTTTTTAAATTATATCATTTTTTAAATTTTTTTTACAAAAAAAAATTAAAAAATCACAACAAAAAAAAAAAAAAAAAAGAGGCTAAAAAGCTTATTTTTTATTAACTTTTCAAAACATCACAATATCAGTTCATTACTCTTTTAGTGGAACACTAGAATATGATTTATGATTTAAATAATTTAGGCCCGTTTCAGGTATGGGTTAGGGCTAAATTAATCAACAAAAATTAATTAATTTAATTAATTATTTTATTTTTTCATAATCATTAAACTATTAAATTAATTAAAAAAGAGTCAAAAATTATTTCAAACAAAATTTTTTTAGTCGTGTTAAAATATCTAAAAAATAAAAAAATCAACTTAAAAAAATTTATACCAAACGGGGCCTATCCCAATTGTTTGGGATGCAAGTTTTAGCTAATAAAGACAAAATATGTTATTTTAACTCATAAAACAAAATATTCCATTTCAAATCATAATTATTTTATTTTTCCTCATACAACTACTAAATCAATTGCAAAAAGCTTGTTTGGAAAATTGACTACTTTGCTTTTTAGCTATTTTGTGTTTGAAAAGTTGGTTAACTTTTTTTTTAGTCAATATGATGATTTTGAAAAAAAAGTGAAATGATTATAATTTAGATTGAACATTTTGTCTTATTAATTATTTTAACTTATTTTATTTTTATTAACTATTTTAGCCTTCAATCCGAAATAGGGCCCAAAATAAAAAACATCATCATCCCAAACATAATTTTTTAAAGTTAAAATAGCCAAATAACTAAAAATCAAATTTAAAAAAATCATCACATACAAAAGCTGAATCTTTTAACTTTGACCATTTTGAAATCTTTAACTATTTAACATGCAATCTGTGATTGTAGTTCCAAAACAGGTACATCTATTTCATATGTTAGGGATTCTCTGTCTGTCTCTTTCACTTTGTCTGAAGAGAAAATTACAAGACAGGTGTACTTTTTAGAAAAATAATTATATATTTATATAAAACTTTATAATTTTAAATACTAAGTTTGTAAAATTTATCATGAATTTGTCATAATTTTTCAAAAATTTCATTGATTTGTTATTTTCCTTTGTTTTAAAATATGACGAATTATATTAACGGTCCTGTAATTTGGTGGGTAGAACTAATTTTTAAAAATTTCAAAAATAAATTTTGATATTTACTTTTAGAATAAAAATGAGTTTTAATTTTAGATTTCGAGTGGAATCCACATGTGACGTGATGTGCGTTTGTTTTTGTTTTTGTTTTTTTATTTTTCTCTTGTCACATTATTAGAGTTTCAAAATTAGAATTCTCTATCATTGTTGTAAATAATATTACATAACTTCATTAAGATTAAAATGAATTAGTTATTTAATACTCTTATGACTTTAAATTTTATAATGATTTTAGAAGCGGTCGTGATTGGTAGCTCGAAAGCTACGGCTCGAATGTGGCTCGAGGGTCAAACGACGTCGTTTCGACCCCTTTTTTTTTTTTCCTTTTCTTTTTCTTATTTTCGACTTCATTTCTATCTTCTCTAATTTTTTTTTTTTTGCAGGAGAAGAAGACCAGGAAGAAGGAAGAGAGGAGGAGGGAGGGAGGGAGGGAGGGAGGGAGGGAGGAGGAGGAAGAGGGGGGGAGGGAGGAGGGAGGAGGGAGGAGGAACTGGAGGGGGCCATTAAAATGGCGGTGGCGAGGCGAGGCGAGCAGCGGCGGAGGCGAGGCAGGCCGGCAATCGCTAGTGCTGCGACGATTGGCGGCAGCGAGGCGACGGAGAAGCTGCGACGAGGACGGCGATGGAGGCGGCGGAAGGCAACGACGGACCAGTCCCTCTCCCTCTCTTTCTCTCCCTCTCCCTCTCTTCCTCTCGAGCCATTCGAGCCTGGTAGCTTCGAGCTACCAGGCATTTTCCTTTTAGAAGTATGTTAAAAATTAACTTTTTCATTTTTTTTTTTTTAAAAAAAACATAAAGAGGTGATATAACCTAAAAAAGTCAGGAAGTCAAAAAAAATTTACTTTTAACTTTATATTGTTTGGTAAATAACAAAAGTTTGATTTTTTTTTTTTTTTTAATTTTTTTTATGAGCTAGGTTTTTGAATTTTTTATTTTTTAACTTATTTTAAAGAATGAATTAATTGGCTATTTGGATTTCTTGATGTGTAGTAATGTCAAAACTTGTTTGGTACAAAAGTGTTTTACGTACTAGGAAAATCTATGGTGTATTCTTTCAAGTGTGTATATAGCTTGTTATGTATCTATGGTGTATCCTTTCAAACGTGTGTATATATATATATTGTTATGTATTTTTATGGTATATATTATATATTTTTACTACACATTTTGTGATTAAAAAATCTTTGTACCTCAAAATGCATAACATTATGAAAAAAATCTGTAACATTATTATAAAATATGTAATTTTATTTTTTATTAACAAATTATCATAACAACAATGATTCATCTCCCCTTTTTCCCCATCCCCTTTGACCCCCTCTCTCTCTCATTGGTTACATTTTCTTTTTCTTTTTCTTTTTTTTCATGTTCCTCCAATCACCCCCGCCATGTGGCAAAGGAAGGTAAGGGGATGACCCCCAAAAGGGAGTCCCAAACATTATTCTTATTATAATTCTAAAAATATATATAATATTTATTAAAAAAAATACATAATAAGGAGCATATAGTATATATATTTTATAGGATATATGGGTACTGGGTTAGATCATTTCTAATGGGTCATCAAATAGAGCATCAAGTTTAAAAACTTACTTTTTACTATTCCAACAATTCATCAAATTTAAAATTTTTCAAATCTTTTATCAAAAAATCATTGTTCATTGTCATTAGATTTTCACCATCGGATTTTCCATCCAAATGACTGCGTCAAGGCAAAAATTTATAAAAAATTTACACTGGCTAGTCAACCGGTGATTTGATGAGACTCCGTTGAATCACTTTATATCAAGGAAGCTTCTTTTTAGATTTGGTCCCCAAAAAAAAAATGATAAGTTGGAGATGTCCTTAAAAATCATTTTTTAACTTTTAACCTATTTTAAGTCAAATCACCTCTTTATTTTTTTATATATTTACTCAAAAAAAGTGAAAAAGAAAAAATCAAAAATTAATTTTTAACTTACTTTTCAAAACAACCCATACTATAGCATATAAATAAAGATTGAGAATTCTAATGTTAGAGCTTTAAAAATAATTCTAATGATATGATAAAGAGTGGAGTCCATATATAATATGATGTGATACGTGTTTATATTTTTGATTTTTTTTTTCTCTTATCACATAATTACAACTCTCTTTAAAATTTTAAAATTTTAAAATTATAACTCTCTATTATCATTCCCTGTTTTAACTTAACGATAATGCTAGTGTCACGTCACTTGTTTCATTATTGTCCTATCACTTGTTTGATCATGCTCATATGCGAAATTCAAAATTACTTCGATAACGTAATTTTATGGGCAAATTACAAACACCCCCCTCGAGGTTTGGTGAAAATACAAATTCTCCCCTGAGGTTTGAGAAATTACATCCCACCCCCTGAGGTTTATATTTTCATAACAAATTGCCCCCTGAGGTTTTTATTTTCATACAAATTCCCCCTTAATTTTCCCTAATTTATTATGAAAATTTGACCCTCAAGGGGGAATTTATAATTTCTCAAACCTCAGGGGGGAATCTGTATTTTCACTAAACCTCAAGGGGGTGTTTGTAATTTACCCTAATTTTATTTATTTATTTATTTATTTTGTTGAATATCGACGATTACACTTTACTATTTAATTTTTATAGAAGACTTAAAAGCTTAAATAGAAATAGAAACATTAATACTATATATATTTTAGAAAATAGTGATATTACATACATCAATTAGTATATTAACTAATGTATCAACACTAATTATGACATTATTATTAACCTTTCACTTATTATACAAATTATAAATATCAAAAACATCTTAAATTATCACACATCATCAATTGATACATTAATTAGTATACTAATTAGTATATATACCATTATTCTTTAGAAAATTACAAATAAATAGCCTTTGAATTGGGACAATTAATTACAAAAAGATGAGAGGTTGGCCGGTAGCTGAAGAGGGTAGTTGAAGGAAGAGAAAGAGGGAAGAATGAGGAGGCAGAGCTTGAGAGGCAAATTGTTAAAACAATCATGTTATTACTTTCTTCTTCTTTTCTTTTTTTTGTTTTTCTACATTCCATATGTATTGCAATTAAAATTGATTCTCCTTTTTGTTTCTAGTTTCTATTTATATTTAATTTTCTTTACATTTTTTTATGCAAGTATTATTTAGTGTAATAGTAAAAATTGGGCAGAAGGAAATATTTGAATATATTAGTCAAAAATCACTCTGTTTAAATAATAGGAGAATTTTTTTAAAGGTCTATAAAGTAAATAATATATAATATTTTTATAATAATGGGGATCCTTCAACATTTTTATAAAAAAAATTCGACAAAATTTTTTTTTGCCGAGAAATTTCAATTTTCATAAAATATGATTATAAAAAAATTTCATCGAAAGATCTTAACTAATAAAAAATTTAAAAAAAAATCATATTAGACCTCTCTTACTACTCAAAGTCGGAGAGATATTTCACTAATTTTTCCTAAATAATATTATATCACAATTACACATGGCTTTAATTTTAATTTATTTTTCTTTGGTTTGTATCTTTTATCACCGTCTGTAAGAGAATATCAATCCTTTGTATCGTATGCCTCACAGGGTTTGAAAAACAAAAAGTACTTTTTATTGATTTTTTAAAATTTTTGTTTTTGACATTTTTAATAATTTTTATTGAATTTATTTCATTTTAAAAGAAATTTTAGTGCCTTTAAATATAGAAAACCCTAAAAAAAATTTAAAAAGATTGGCAAAATATTTTTAAAAAATTAACTAAATACCAAAAAAAAAAAAAAAAAAAAGAGGTTAAAACCAAATGTCAAAAAGAATTACAAAAGACCTTAGTTTAACGCTGGTAACGAACTAAACGTGATTTTTTATTTTTATTTTTTCACATAAAACCCAGGATTTTTAAATTGATATCTATCTTAATCATGCATCCATCAATACTAATTTGTCTATTGGAGAAAAGAATAAAAATTGACAACTCTAATTTTAGAACTCTAAAGAGAGATTTAGTGATGTGATAAACAGTAAGACCCACATGTAAGAAAAGTTTCAGACCAGTTCAAGTCTCAAAAAATAATTACAAATAAATGATAAATTTTATAAATATTAATAATTAAAATTATTAATTTTTCCATAAATTGATAATAATTTTATAAATTACCATTAGATTTTATACACTTACAAATTTTTGAATGCTCTTCTAGATGTATAACATCCAATCAGATGCAAGGTCTTAGGTCTCATTTAGAAATTAGTGACTTTAGTTGAATCTTAATGAAAAGATGTATAATAAAATAAAGAACTTTTTACTAACAATCTATCATCCCAAACAAGGCCTTAGTAAGACCCACCTCGGTCACCTCGGTCATATGAACAAATTATGTTCAGTTTTAACTTTAAAAAAAAAATTTAGATCCTTAACCATATTTATACATACATATGTATGAATGCAACATTTATTTTCAATGAAATGATGTTGGTAAATGAGAATTTTATTTGTTGGGATGAGTGGTTTTAGAAGTTTGTTTAGATATAATTAAACAAACATAAAGTTCCAAGACGTATAAGTAAATGCAGAGAGAGGATTAACAATAGTGCAAATGAGATCAATTTATTTATTTTGGTGGGTTCTGAAGATTTTATTCAGAAAAAACAAAAACAATACACAAAACATAAAAGTTTCAAGATATAAAAACAACCCAAAGGGCGAGAGAGAGAGAGAGAATGGAAAATGTTCCAAAGTAGGGTTTAGACAAACCTGGATTGCAACTTTCTTTTCCTTGCACGCATTTTCCTGGAACCTTTTTCCACCAAAAGAAAATTTTGGAACACACCCAAGAAAGAGCAACAAGGACAGCATAGTTAAAAGAGAGAGAAGGCTAAAAGGTCGATACACCATATACAGTATATAGATATATTTGTGTATATATATATAGTACTGAGCTAGCATAGCAAAAGTTGAAATAAGTTGTAAATTGTGATAAGTAAAGTGAGAGGCCTCAAAGGTCAATAGACTAGCAGAAAGCAAGAAATCCGGAAAAGAAAGATCACAAAAATTAAATACAACCTATTCCTATTCCTATTACCACTTTTGCGTACACATGCACACCACTATAATTTTTTATTTTTTATTTTTTTTCCCTTCAATTATGAAATTATTAGTATAATCGTATTAAATTAAAAAAAAAAAAGTAAGATAAATTAAATTTATTTAGCTCACACTATTATGATCAATATCATCACATTACTACTGTCACTCTAACCTCAACCACCACACCATTATCACTATCATCATCATTGCTGCCACCACTCCACCAACACGCTACCACCTCCACCTTCATTCCACAGCCGTCGCCACCAAACATAAAAAAATATTTTATTTTGAAAATATTTTTTAAAACACAAAACTCTATAAAAAATAATTTTTATTAAAAAAATTTTCTACTCAAATAAACCTAGCGTTAGTATCTTTAAGACTTTTTGTCAAATAAATTTTTGTACTATCTCTAAACTATCCACAATACCTTTATATAATTGACTCTTGTATCTTTAAGACTCTGTCAAATAAATTTTTGTGCTATCTCTAAACTATCCACAATACCTTTATATAATTGACTCTTGTAATTGACTTGTCTACTGAAACTCATAAAATTCATATTCAAATCAAAATTTATATATATTTTATAAATTTAACAATCACCCATGGGGTGTACTCGTGTGTGTTACATATATATATACTAGAAGGAAGACATACATAATGTGTATTTAAAGACACCAAATTCATCATTTTCTTTGTATGTAGCATAAATAAATATATCTTCTATCTATATTATTATATATGTGAAAGTTTTTAATACTGTTAACGTCTTATATTTTTAATTTTTTTTCAAAATAGCCCTATAATCAGTGTTTATATAAAAATTATATTAAGAGAATGATGATACTCAAAACCAAGATATGGATTTGATAATATGCTTACCACTTAAACAAAGAAATAAAACTAGGAGAAAATTATAAGAGGTCATGGCTCTCCTCTTTTTGTGAAAAATTTTATTTATCATGAACACTTTTAAAATATGATATCTTATTTTATAAATAAAATATCTCATGTTTTCTTTTTATTTTCTACCAAACCTATTAGAGATTATTTTTACAGTATTTGAATTTTTTTTGTGTATATATATAGTTTATATATTATATTGTACATAATATGCATGTTTATAGATATGGTAAAAAAAATTATTTGTCTTTTATTCCTCCGATAATGAAATTTTAATTATGTTCCTGCATTATTCTTATAATATATATATATATATATTTTTTTTAAATTACATAAACAGTTAGTAAAGTCAAGTTTGGCATCCCAATATAAGTGCACTTATTTCATCTTTTTATCTTTTTTAGGTCACATCAATCAACATCTCCTCTCTACTTTTTCTACACATAATACAAGAAAAGTCAAAAAGTGCACTTAGGCCTCGTTTGGGGAGTAGCTATTTTAGTCAAAAAGTCAAAAAGTTACTAAAAGTTGTCACATCACCTCTCTACTTTTCTACACATCTTTTTGTAAAAAGTCAAAAAGTTACTAAAATAACCTGTTCCCAAACGAGACCTTATTCTAAACTTCTCAAACTTGGCATAAATAAGGCCAAGTTTGGTATCTACTAAATAATACAAAAAGTCAAAAAGTCACTATCTTATTTAAGTCACATCATCTCATTTAAATCACATCACCTCTCTAACACATCACATCAAATCCAACCTAAATCCAACTCATATAAGCCAATAAGTCAAAAAGCATACTTTTTTAGAATATCTCAAACCAACCATAAATATATGTGTGTGTAGAGGATTCATGATAGATTTCGGTAACAGTGTTGATCATAACTGTTGACATATTGATAGGGCTAAGGTTCGTGGGTTTGAAATGGATGGTTACATAGATAAGCGTGCGTGTCACAATTTGTGTGATCTTCTTGCGGACTGGTTCATGTACGGCTAAGGCTTATGAGGCTTTGGCAGTTGGCATATCATGTAGGGGTGCCCTAAACTTGGAGAAATTGTGGATTTTTTTCTTCAAATAATAAAAATAGCGCTATATATTAGTAATTAAATTACAATATAAATTAATGTCTTTTTCCAAAGTCAAACCTAACACTTCACCTTATAGGAACTTAGGCGCCCTCTTTATAATTAATTGGGCCAGAGTCCGAGTCGGAGAAACAATGGATTAGGTTCCACCTATTAAGTGATTGATTTTATATTTAAATAACGACATTTTGGTAAAAGTATTAAAATTATGTGTATTAATATTTATTATGTCATAAAGTGTTGCAATAAAAATATTACGGTAGTATTACATGTACTAATTAGTGTATTAATTACTGATGATACAGTTCGTTCTGGTGAATGGACTGGACCTTCGCTCTGGTGAATGGACTAAACCGATCCAAACTCCTCAAGCCCATTGGAGGACCTGCAAACAAGTCTAACGGGAAACAGGGTAGTCCCCTGGCGAACCCTCCGGTGTGTGAATTAGAAGGGGAAGTAGACAATGTAGAGAGAGAGAGATATAGGAAAACTTAACCTTCTTCTTGCCTTCCAAATTTGCTTATATCCTTTGGTAATCATTTTACTGTTTCTGCCGTTTTGACCTTCCCGCCGAAAGCTTGTGCCGTGGTTTATCTTGTTCAGGGTAAGGGGGTGCCATTCCGGCTGAGAGGTGTTGTCGCAATAAATGTTGTGATGGGCTGCATTAATGGTGATGTGTTGTGGCAATAACTTTACAGATCTTTATCTGCTGACATGGCCCGTTCTGCACCTGCCATGTGTCCGAGTATCATTGGCCTTCCTTGCTCAGTTGGCCTCCAGCTGTGCTGGGTTTTACTACCCGGGTTATGCAATGGGGTCTAAATGGTGGGTTTGGGTCTGTTCACTGTGGGCTGTGGTCTTTGTGGGTCTATTTATGTTAATTACTGTACCAACCCTAATTATGATATTATTATTGACCTCATTCATTAATTACATTACAAATATTAAAAATATCTTAAATTATGTCAGATCATCAATTGGTATACTAGTTTGTATAATAATTGGTACATATAACATTATTAAAAATATTAAGGTATATGTTAAGAAAAGATACTCCAACTTTAATGTATTTTACAAGAATAATAATAATAGTAAGTGTCACAAATAGCAATTTCCTCCTGTTTTCTATAGGTGACATAGCAATTCAAGTGATTGATCAAGTCATAAAAATTTAAGAATAAGATTTAATATTTTGATCTATATAAGGCTTTATTTTGGCTTTAAATAAGTCATGTGGGCCGGATACTGAATTATCAAAAAAGAAAAAAAGATTTAAGATTTCGAATTCGAATTCGAATTCGAGTCATCTCAAAAGATTACTAGAAGTTTATTTGATTGTTCACTAGAAGTTTATTTGATTGTTAATTTCAAAATTTTGAAATTAGTCGAGATGCACATTAATTAGTCTATTCAATTATACGAGGGGGAAAAAATGTGACACAGCTCCATCCATTTGCTTGTTTTTCTCTCTTCTTTCACTTTCTTTACTTTGTTAAAAACTCTTTACCATTAGCATCTAAATTAACATCTTAAACTAACATGGTCACTAACAACTTTAATGAAGTATAAGAAATATAATTTTGTTTGCAACTAACACCTGACTCTAACAGATGCATTAACCAACTACTTTTGATTTTCTAATAAGAGGGAACAGATAATTATTTTATCTAAAACATGAGAAAAAATTACTAAATCCTTTACAATTAGGACATAACACCTAAAATATAGGTCTAATATATTACAAAATTTCTCGATAAGTTCCTAGAATTTTTTTCGCCAATGTGCTAGTTTTAAGTGCAGTTTTTCTAAGGAGTCTGAATTCGGGTACATTCATTTTCGACAAATTATTCAAATCATGTTAGAAAATAAGTTTGCATTTAATTTATCTTTCTTAGATCCTATTTAATGGAGACTAAAAATGGTGGTTTTTTCTTAGTTAATAATAATAATAAAATAGATTCATTGGGTAACAAAAAAAAAATACCAAAAAAAAACTAGGGATATCCTAGTTTTGAAGGCGAAAGGTTCGAAGGATCCCTCATTTCCCGTCGAACACAATCTTCTGGAATTATTGATGTGATCTCTCCACCTACTACTCCTCTCTCATTTGTTAGGACCATCCCTCCATAATTTCATGGATACTGTTTTTTATTTGTAGGTTCTATCAATTTTATTATATAAATTTACATAATTTATTTTAGGAAAAGTTATAAAAAGAATTTATTGAGTCTTATGATAAAATAAATTTTAAATTTTTTAATTGATATTTTGATTTGTTTTTAATTTAAACTATTTTCTATTTTTGTTAGGAGAATTGCAAAAAAAATGATATCCACTCAATATAATTACAATGTCATGAAAGTACAAGCAATTCATACATTAGATTGTGCAATTCAGAATAACTCTTGGTAGCTCAAATTGAGCTTGCCCAAATGGCCTGAATTTGTGCTTACCGAACAACCACCGAGACAATCAGTGGAATATTTGTCTATCGTGGTTGTCACTTTATCGACCGTGACTGTTAATCTTCTTGCTGGATGACCAGCCGGTCAATTGGCAAGCCAAAATTCAAGTCATTCAAGGCAAGATGAAATTCGAGCTACCAATCATGGTTCTTAAATCTTGTACTTCCATTTCTTTGCAATTATTTTGAGTTTATATCATTTTATTGCAACTGCCCCATTTTTATTAAGTAAATTAGACAAAAAGAAATTGATATTTTAGTCATTAAACTCAAAGAAAAATAGTATTTTAGACAATTTTCGTACACCCACATTGAGTGTAATAACTAAAATATCAATTTCTTAGTCAATTTTACTTAACAAAAATAGGTAAATTATTTAAATTGAAAATAAATCAAAATATTAGTATTTAAATTAATAAAATTAAAAATTATGTATTTATTTTGTCATAAGACTCAAGCCTTGTTTCTTTGTGAGTAATGTTAGAGATCATGAAAAAATATCATGAAAATTATCATGATCATGAAAATGATCATGAAAGATTTTTCACCTTTAGATTACACATACAATAAAACACCACACATTAATCAAATGATGAAAAATTTTCATGATACATTTCATAAGATGTTTTTCATTTGTTTTTAGAGTTAAAGGATGAGATTGGACTACTAGTTAGGTGGGATTCAAAAAATCATATTTGTTTTGGAAAGTAGCCATAAGATTAAGAGTCTTATGAAATTATGAAACCCTTTTCCAAGAAGAGGACTAGCAATCTCATTTAGTGATATTTAATCCTATGAAATTAAAGGTAGAAATATTACTTTGACCCTCAATTTACAAAAACAACAAAGGCATATTTTATATAAGGGTTAGATTTCTCTCAGGTTGGGATTTTAACATAACAGAACTTAAGGAGCTCAAAGGGCCCAACATGGGTCTCATTTCGATAATCCGAACAATTCATTTTTAGGGCTCACGATGTATATTACCCATGAAAAAAATTAGAGCAATCCGATAATTGTAACATTTTTATTTTATCGCATTTGTCTCTAAAAAAATAGATGGTCTATTTCAAATATATATATGTCGTTTACTATTTTAGAGACAAATGCAACAAAATAAAAAGTTATGATTGTTTGATCGAACTAATTTTTTTAATGGATAATATATATTGTGGGTCTTACAAAATGAACAGTTCAGATTACCGAAATCAGACCCGTGTTGGGCCCTACGGACCCTCTCAAGTTCTGTCATGTTGAGATCTCAACATGAGAGAAACTCAACCCTTTATATGATAAGGACTTTTACGTAATTTTATAAATTTAATCCCAATCAACTAATATCATTATGAGGCCTGCTATTAGTATCTACCTAATTTCTTTGGACCTCCCATTTCTTAAAACCCCCACCCTAAACTAATGAGATTTCTTTGAACACCTTACTTAATACCAATTTTGTCCTTATTCATAATATCATTACACCAAAGTGCACACCCACATAATTTTGCACACCCTTTCATGTTGAAGAACTATGAATCAACTATCTCTTTCTCCTTCTCTCAGTAAACAACGGTCCCTCTATTTCTCCTTCTACTGTTAGTTGAAAATCTTTCAATCAAAAATCTCATCGGAAATCTCTTTAACGATTTCTTTCTCCTTCTCTCAGGTAACCTCTAACTCCCCATCACATTTTATTTTTTTGGTTTATTTCAAAACAAAACCCTCGATACATAGAGTTTTAGAGGGACAAACCCTCAGAAAAATACAATATGGAGGAAATCCTATAAACTGGAATCGTTCGGCATATCAATGCTGAACAAAATATTACTGTTCAGAACCCACCTACCAAACTAAATGTTTTTGTTCAGTACTATATTAGCGAACAAAACCATAATAATCGGCAAACCAGTATCAAACAAGCTCAAACAAAACAGTAACCATCGAGAACAATCAAGAATCGTTAATGCAAGATAGATAACCTACTAATGCAACGCCAACCTCATCAGAGTTGTTGTAATCACCATTTTTACAAAAACGATGAAGAAGAATAAGTTTAGGATTTAGGATAGTGTTTGCACTACATTTTATTTTTTTGTAAATTATGGCCTAATTGATTATGGCCAAGTTCGATTATGGTCTGTCGATTAAGACCATAGACTATTTTTAAAAATAACCTTGTCCACATTTGGTTTTATTATTATTTTCTCTATCGGCAAGTATGCTTACGTGGCGTGATGGATGTGTTAAGGACGTGGCATGATGACATGTTAAATGAAAAGCCAGAAAGTTAGCAATTGCAACCATTTGAAAGTTAGTTGCTGAGCCAAGATCAAATCAAGCACCAAATCTGTAAAATGATTCCTATCAAATATGGGATATGGTTGAGTAAAGCAAAGATCAAGGAAGATTATGGATTCTATGAAGATATGATGTGGTTGAGTGGAACAAAGATCAAGGAAGATCATGGATTGATGGCTACAACATGAGGTGGCCAAACAAATATAAAAAGAGGACTTGAAGAATGAAAAAGCACATCTCAATCATCAAAAACACTTGCAAATAGTTCATCTAGGAGTAGGTTAACTTAGCATTTTTAGGAGTAGATTAAATAAGTAGCTATTCCAACTCCCCACTTCTCTTCTTTCTGTCGATTGCTATATTTTTCGTTTCTTTGTTCTTGTTTAGGTTTATGTAACTGATAACAAGTGACAAATTAATTGAATAAATATATATTGTTTAATTTATGTTTCAATTCTTCTCTACTTAATTACCTCCAAGGAAGTCCTTAATATATTTAAGACATAGAACTCAACCACAAAATCTAGTCTTTTTTGTGTTTATTAAAATTTGTTTAAGTTTGTCGATCAATCACTGTCGATTAGGCCTAAACTGAATTTTTGCTAACATAAATTGACACACCTAGTGGAACCATTCTAACTTGGAGTGATGATGGTGAAGAAGCAGACTTATCCTTATGGAATCATACCTTCAACAGATATGTTTACATTTTGTGAACCCATGGATGCAAACTACCAATGGAGTGGTTTTATTCCCATGGATACAGCTTATTAATGGAATACCTCATATTCTAAAAATTGTCAGTGTTATGGTGGTAGTTCTACTGCTTATTGCCAACATAATGACATGACAAATGATTTGAAAAGAATGATTTGTCATTGTGATGATAAAACCTATTGGTGCGGGAGTGAAATCTTGGCCCTAAAAGAAGAAATTAATTCTCTTTGTAGTCAAAGATTTCAAATAATTTTTTCATCTCCATATTATTTTACACAAAGAGATTTAAATTACTATGATGAAAAAATTCATCAACTTGAAGGCCAAATTTTCCTAATTGATGAAGAAATTCTATATTGGAAGCAAAAATTAAAAGGCATAATAGCCAATGAAAAATTAAGATATGAAAATAATGTAGCTCATAAGGTTAATACGTATAGTTTTGAGGAGCCAATCTGTAATAACTCGACCCTCGTATATGATTTTGGTATGATTTCAGTCCCTAACTTTTGTGCTTTTAGTGCCCATTGTGAAATTTCATGTAAACTTAAGTTTAATTAAGTGAACTCTATGTTTAGGAATGCATATCTGTTTAGTAAGGAAAAGATCTGTCACAATTGGAATGTTTGATTCAGAAATTGGGAGCCTTAAAGGCTTGATAATCCAAAATTGATTATACAATTGGGATCAGCATAATTTTTAAGTAATAATGAGCATTTCTGTGAAATTTCAATTTGGGATGATTAAATGATTACTTTTTGTCCTACTTACCTCACCTCTTATAGATATATGTGTGTGTTCTTTGGCCATTTGATCAAAAAGTTCCTAACTCAAAATAGCTCCTGAGAGAAGAGTGAGAGAGAGAAAGGTTGAAGGGTAGTGGGAGAAGATCATCAAGAAGATTGGGAAATTGAGAAACTTAAACACAAAGTATGTAGATGTTTATCTTAATTAACTCCAACTACTCTCCTTTTTCGTAAATAGTGGGAGATATCCTCATAATCATGACACTTAAGGGTTGGAATTGTGGTTCTAGGTGTGTGTAGGAAGTTAATGTGAGTGTTTTGACTTAACTTGAAATAGCTATGAGAAGTTACATCCTATTCTTCAATTGAATTGCTTGAATTCAATTATGTGGCATGGCTTTGTGTATATAAGTTTATGTATGTGTAAAGTTAGGAATCTCATGGAATTGAGTGTGTATATGAGCTTTGGATTAATGATCTAACTTATATTACGATTGATATGTGTTGTAGTTCATGTTTACATGATTTTGGAACCAAAGTCTATCAATGTATAAGCTTCTTTTGGGCTTTATAAAAACCTATCAAAGTGGGATTGTTGATGGAATTTCGGACTGCAGAATATAGCAAATCGCCACACGTGCGGGGGTCATTGCCGCACGTGCGGAAAAATGGTGAGTTTTGGGTGTTTGAACAATGCTAGAAAAGCATGTGCGGAGCATCACTGCCGCACGTGCAGGACCTTTTGCCGCATGTGCGGCCCAAGCTGGAAAACACGAGTTGCTCCGTTTTACATGTTGAATCCTCTAATGTTGTCAAAACCTGCAACTGATGTTGATTTGATGTTCGTTAATTCAGTCGAAGTAAAACGAGTCAAGAATTGATTTAACAAGAAAAAGGGGAATTAATTTGAATCTTTATGTATGTGTAGGACATGCTTCAGGAGGAACTAGTGCCCCACCGCAACACAGTGAGTAATAGTACTATCGATGTATCTTAATCACGTTACATGTATGCTACATGGGAAACGGTGTGAAATTATGAAATTGAAAAACAGTGTGAACTTATGGAAACATCGAAAGAACTTGTGCAATATGAATCTATGAAGCCAAGGGCCAACTTGTGAAATATGAATCTATGAGGCCGAGGGCCAACTTGTGAAATTATGAATCCAAAAGGCCAAGGGCCAATTTGTGAAGTTATGAATCTCACTTATGAATCTATGAGGCCAAGAGCTAATTTGTGAATGTGTGAACCCATCAGGCCAAGGGCCAATCTGTGAAGTTGTGAACCGACAAAGTCGTTCTGCAAATTTGTACAGAATCAGACTAACTACATAATTTCTGCATTACTTGCGCTTTTATATGTGTTACAATTTTAATTGATTATTGAAGCATTCAAGTACTATTGTTCACTGAGCCTGGCTCACTCCATATTATGTCTGTTTCTGTTTCTGTAGGTAACCAACCTGGAGGTCGGTCCTAGTCCTATCATCATCGCACTTTTGTCAGCCTAAGCATAACCAGGCACTTGGTTGAAGCCGTATATTTTTGTGGTGTTTTGCTAGACGATGGCTTGCATTCTAGTTATTTACTTAGGATAAAATGTACATGATGCTTTTTGTTATACGCCCAACCTTGGGGCTGGATCTGTATGTGCATATGTATATAACTAGCTCAAATGTGTATTTCCTTAGCTCCCTTCGTCTTATGCAGTGTCTGTGATCCTGGTATGGTAATAGAAGCTCAATGGATGTCATACTTTCTTATATATTATCATAGAAATCAATGCTTCCATTCAGGCCCCTATGTTATATATCAGGTTAAGTGTCCATTTCTACATAGGTCATGCCCAAACTTCTAGGGGCGGGTTTGGGGCTTGACACAATCATTCATAAAGAGCCAAGGTATGTGGCTCGAAGGGTTAGCACACCAAGTCATAAAGATAATATGACTTTGGAAAATTTTTATAGGCCATTAATGGTTAAAATTACAAAAAAAAAATCCCTTCTTTCAAAAAATATTGAGATGATACAAGTTCACTTGGGGGGCATGATGTTTTGCCAAAAGTGGCAAAAAATGACAAGTCATTAACGATTAAAAAAGAAGAACAACCTCTTCGCTCAAAAAATGTTAAAAATTCATCACAAAATAATGGTGAAGATTCACTTGGGGGGCATAATTTTAAGCCAAACACGGCTGGAAATTATGAACGCGGGGGGCATGATTTTAAGCCAAATATGACTGAAAATTATGAACAACCCACATTTGTTGAATTTGAATTTTTGACATTGTTAAATTTGTCAAAAGTTTTGATTTTCTAAATCCATTTGATATTATGGTTTCTGTTACCCAATGACCACCATGGGTTTGTGGTTTACATCAAAAGTTTGTTTTGATGAACTGGTTAACAAAAATAATATCTTATGTAAGTTTGATGGAGGAAAAAATGGCTATATAATAGCCAATACTTGGTCAAACCAATACTGGCCAACGGCTAATTGGTTATACTTTGCATGAGGGCCAATTTAATGGCTAATTGTTTAGTGTTGACACATACCAGTTTAATAGTCGATGGCCAATTGGTCATACTTTGTATTGACAGAGAGCCAATTAATTACACATTATATTTTTCTATCGATTGTGACCTATTAGTTATGGCCAAGTTCGATTATGGTCTGTTGATTGAAATCATAGAACATTTTCAAATAATAATTTTGACCACATTTGTTTTTATTTCTGTCAACAGACATGCTAACATGGTTTGAAAAACAATAATGGTTGAAAAACGCTATATGCAGTGAATTCTCTTTAGCCAAAATATGGTTAAAAGAGACTTGTTTTGTTTTAAAAATAAGGGATATGGCTCTTTGTTATGTCACTCGACAGAGCCAAAGATGGAGTTTTCCCAAATCGACAGTGATAGATTACTATAGGTATAATATAACTTTTCAAGAAGTCAAATTATTTGTACTATAAAATATTTTCTGTCGATTGTGGTAAAACGTCCTATAAATTATTTAATTGTATTTCATTCTTCAGTCCATTTAAATATGGGGCATTGTTTGCACCACATTTATTTTTCAGTTGATTATGGCCTAATTGATTATGGCCAAGTTCAATTATGATCTGCCGATTAAGACCATAGACTATTTTTAAAAATAACTTTGGCCATATTTGTTTTTATTATTATTATCTCTGTCGACAAGGATGCTAACGTGGCATGATACATGTATTAAGGATGTGGCATGATGACATATTAAATGGAGAGTCATAAAGTTAACAATTGCGGCAATTTGAAAGTTAGTTGTTGAGATCAAGGAGCCAAGATTAAATCAAGCACCAAATCTGTAAAATGGTTCTTATCAAATATGGGATATGATTGAGAGGAGCAAAAATCAAAGAAGATCATGGATTCTATGAAGATAGGATATGGTTAAGTGGAGCAAAGATCAAGGAAGATCATGGATTGATGGTTACAACATGAGGTGGCCAAGCAAATATAAAAGGTGGAGTTGAAGAATGAGAAAGCACATCTCAATCATCAAAAACACTCGCAAAGAGTTTATCTAGGAGTAGGTTAACTTAGCCTTTTTAGAAGTAGGTTAATCAAGTAGCTATTCCAACCGCCCACTTTTCTTGTTTCTGTCGATTGTTGTATTTTTTTTGTTGTATTTTTTTGTTCTTATTTAGGTTTATGTAACTGATAGCAAGTGACATATTAATTGAATAAATACATATTCTTTTTTGTTTCAATCCTTCCTTACTTAATTACCTCCAAAGAAGTCCTTAATCTGTTTAAGGCATAGAACTCAACTACAAAGTCTGATCTTTTTTGTGTTTATTAAAATTTGTTTAAATCTATCGATTAATCACTATCGATTGGGTCTAAGCTAAATTTTTGCTAACAGATAGTGATATAGAGGAATAAGTTTAGGGTTTATATTGGCGAGGAATACATTTAGGTGGGGATGGAGGTGGAAGTGGGTGTATAATCTTGTGGAGTATCATTCTAATTGTCTTCATTTAGGGGGTGGATATTCCATTAAAGGTTGTCCTTTAATATAATTTTACTTCAGGGTATTATTGTAATAAAAAAAAATAAAAATAAGAAGGTCCAAAGAAATTAGGTCAGTGCTAGTAGCAGCCCTCTATTACTATATATTGCATAAACAAACACAATTTATCTTACATTTCCAACCTAATACCATCACATTAAAATAATCTCCTTACTCAATCTCATTGTACTAATAATTTTCTCACTAGAACAAACGGGGCCTCAAGTCTTAAGATTTTTTATAATTACAGTGACTTCCTTTTTAATAAGATTATTAAAGTAATCGAAACTAATACAAATTATGTAAAGACACAAAAATAAATATGCAAAATATATATTTAATATAAAAGATATGACAACATTATTTTCTATCCATATAACTAACATGACCAATGAAAATATGACTAAATATTATGTAAATTAAAACTTCAACAAAACTCTCTAGAGATATTTGGTCAAAAGTCCCTCTTTGGTCCCCTTTAAAGTGAGAAGGACAATCCAAACTTTTTTAATTTGTAAGCCTCCTGGAGAAAAAGCACATCTTTCATCTAGTACAAATAAATTTGTTTTCATTTTTTTATAAGCGAATTACACTATTAGTCCTTATAGTTTGGGACTTGTATTATTTTGATTTCTGACTTTTCAATTATGACATATTTGAATTTGAATTTTGAATCGTGTTTCAAATAAGGGCAATTGAAGATACTACTACTCAAGTTCAAGGGCAAAGTCGCCAATTTGATAAAATATAAATTAATTTGACAAAAATAAATGTCAAAAAAATATTTTTGATTAAAAATTATTTCTACACACCAAAAATAAAATTATGTAAAATTGATAAATCTTTTACAAATTTATTTATTTTTATATGCAAATAATTTTTATTATATGTTTAGATGATGATTATGTAATGGGTGGTTGCTAAACTTTTAATGTGCAATCGATATATTTAATATATGAAATGTTTTTAGTTTTGAATTTTTTGATTTAATAGATTGGTTTAATAATGATATCAAAGTTGTTGCCATATTTGACTTTTGAACAAATCGAAACTAATTTAATAAAAATAAAAACAACCACCCATTACATGATTATCCAAACATATAATAAAAATTAATTTGGTAATAAATAAATAAATGAAATGTGTACAATATTTACCAATTTTACATAATTTTATCATTGGTGGATAGAAACAATTTTAAAATATTTTAAATATTTTTTTGACATTTATTTTTGTCAAATTAGTTTATATTTTATCAAATTGATGACTTTGCCCTTGAAATTGAGTAATGGTATATTCAATTGTCCTTATTTGGGAAAAGATTCAAAATTCAAGGTCAAATATGTCACAATTAAAAAGTTAGGGACCGAAATAACATAAGTCCTAAATTATGGGTAATTCTATTTACACATTATTACTTATCTTAGTGTACACCATTTACTCAGTTCACAACATACACAAATTAAAATTTTTAATTTTGTCTCAATACACACCAATAATTTTCAGATAATGCTAAACTACCCTCATCTTCTCCGACAAATCCTAACCCTAACAATTTTTACTCCCATAACAATTTAAGCCTAGCATGTCATATTACATTAGATGTATAATCATCAAAGTACATATTGAATAAAAAAAAAGCATTTCCAAAGTAAAATACAAAAAATAAAACAAAATAAATTTCAGCTTAAATGTAAAATCTAATGTGTAGAAGTAAAGGCACTAGCAATAATAGAATGGAATGTAATTCTATCAAGCCAAGTAAAAACTAATACTACTATATATCATCATTAATTTCTGCAGCATTCAAAAATAATCCATGGGAGCATTCCATAAGAAAGATCACTAAAAATATAAACGCGAAGTCTGAAGAGGAAAAAAAATGACGCATAACTAGCAAAAAGTTCAAAATTTCTTTGTAAAAGTTGACTAGAATTCATCAAGCAATTTAAAAGTCTGCACAGCATTCATCAAATATGTTGTGTTGCTTCCATAAATTGTAAGACAAGGCATCCTTGGATAATAATGCTGGAATAACAACCTGAAAAAGAAAAAGAAAAATTGTGAAAATGTAGTTATACCGATGTATGCTTTCTAAATATATTTGTCTAACATATGCAGAACACATGGATAAGTCCAATTTAATCCAGATGATGATCGGAAGGGAGGGAGGTGGCTGTCGGTGGTCAGCAATGACAAAGGTTAGGGTTGAGTTGGGAGAGAGGGAAGAGTGTGTTGATAATTTGATTGAAGGATAGAAATATAATAAAAAAATTTAGAGAAAAGATGTACACTGAGTTAATCAAGTGTATGGAAATAGAATTTCTCCTAAATTATAGAGACCTTTAGTGTAATGAGCAATGCTACATACCACTAATTTATCATCACTAACTCCACCACTAGTGAGGTGGCAATTGAAAAAAGAAAAATCCTTGGGAGCACTAATTAGTGCTCTCACTAATTAGGTGGCAGTGGGTCCCGCCAGTAATGATGTGATGTTTTGGTCTTGGAGTTGTATTTTTTTTTTTTTTTTTTTTACTTTTTTAATGCATTAGTGCTATTAGTGGTGGTGTTTTTAGTGGGATGAATCATTGTTGTTGAAAAAAAACAAAAACAAAAACAAAAACCAAGGCACAAAACACATTAGAACCACCACTAATTAGTGGTCTAAAGCATTTTTGTTAGTGTAATTTGCCCTCTTTTTTTTTTTTATAAACAATCTTACCCTTAGTAACTACTTTTATATTTAAAATTTTGAAATGATATAACTTTTGATATGTATATTGATTTTTAATAAAATTAATAGTTTTAGAATCCTCTCATTAATATCTATTAAATAAAATCTATGTTGGTTATGAAATTCTTTAAATAAATTGTAATAAAATTCTTTAAAAAAAAGTCGTAATTTTTTTTACTATTGAAACTAACATCAACAGTACAATTTTATTTTAATTCACTGTAAAATTTTACTATTTATATCAATTATGACAGTAAAGTGTTTTAAAAAAAATATTTCATAGTTAACCTGGATATTATTTGATAGATTTTGATGAAATTTTTTTTAAAATACTAATTTTATTAAAAATTGACATCTAAATAAAAAAATTATATCATTTTGAAGTTTAAAATATTAAATTAGTTACTAAAAATATTTTGCTAATAATAGTGTGTGCTGAACTTCTCAAAGAAAACTTTTTATCATTATCCTTAATCCATTAAAATTTTATTATGAAAGGTTTTGATTAGGGCTGGAAACAAATCGAGCCAAGCTTTAGTACATTTAGATTTGTTTATTAAGATTTTAACGAGTTCGAACTCAAGCCTTAACAAATCAAAAAAAAAATTATAAATTCATATTTGTGTATGGAATTAAAGTTACAGTTAAAATTTTGATTATAAAATTTTATTATTTATATATATAAACATACTAAAACAAAGTCAACATTTTACCAAAATAATAATATCTATTATCACTATTATATAAATATATTACGTATAGTTAGCTATTACTTACAATCACATTTTTTAAATATATAAATAACAAAATTATCTTATTTTTATACATATTCTTATATTATTTAATATATAAATAATAAATGTTAAACGAGTCAACTAACAAATCGAATTTACAAGCTAAGTTTTAGTATATTTGGACTAGTTTATTAAAATTTTAATGAGTTTGAGCTCAAATGCAAAACAAAATGTAACGAACCGAGTTTAAATAAACTTTTATTGAGTCAAGCTTGAATCTGTTCACGAACGACTCTATTTATTTGTAACCTTAGTTTTGACCAAATCTCCTATATAATTATGCTAAACTTGTAAATCTTACTGTCTTGTTTCTGAATCTTAGGAAAAGTCAATATAATTTACCCACATTAAAATTGATAACAACATATCTAAAATCAACTAAAATGTAAAATAATAAAATGGATCAACCATAATGCCAATTGAAAGATTGACTTGCTAAAAAAAACTTAATACAAAAAACTCAAAAAATATATAAATCAGTTTTATATAATATAAAAATAAATAAATAAAATGTCACAATCAAAATTTTGGGATATTTATCAATCAATCCCATCTCACAAACAAGTACTTCAATTAGTCCTAAGTTTTTTCTATTGATCTGTTAAGTCCTATTAGTGAAGAGTTTTTTCTGTGTGGTCCAATTTTTTATTTTGGTAGTATTTTGATGGATAACTTTATCCTTTTATTAATGTGACAGGTATTAATGTGACACTCTAACGATGTGACACTCCAAAAAAATTAAAAACTCTTTAAGATACTTTTTCTAAATGTGACAACATATGATGTGACACTCTAAAACTTTTACTCTAAAAAAACAATCGTGATTGGTAGCTCGAGATTTTTGGCTCGAAATTGGCTCGAAAAAGTGAGAGAGAAGGAGGAGGAGGAGGAGGGAGAGGCTGGAGGAGGGACTGGAGAGGGCCAACATATCGGGGTGGAGGCAGGGGCGGGAAGCGGAGGCAGAGGAGGGCGGGGGCGGGGGGCGGGGGCTGCAAGGCAGAGGCTACGACAATCGGGCAGAGGCGACGGCGAAGGGCTGTGACGGACGACCTGCCTCCTCTCTCTCTCTCTCCCTCTCCCTCTCCTCTCCCTCTGTTTCAGACCAGCATGACGAAGAAAAAAAAAAAAAAGACAGCCCAAAACGACGTCGTTTTGGGCTGTCGAGCCAAAATCGAGTCACGAATTTCGAGCTACCAGTCATTTTTCCTTAAAAAAATAAAGGTTGTGTTTAGTGTGGAATCTGTTTGGTGTGGAGTTCTAATCATGACTCCACACCCATATTTGAGTATGGTGTTTGGTTATAACTTTTAAAAATTAATTTCATATCACTTTTGAAAACTCGTTTCAGGTAGCATTTGAATTTTGGAATTTGGCCTATTCAGTCGTCCTCCCAGACGTCCGGTAAGTTGATCGGAACAGTGCATTTTTTATTTTTTTTTTGGCAATTGGCACCTGTTATTTTTTATATATTAAATAAAAAAATATGTTCCGAATTTTTTAAAATTTTTTATGAGTTTTAAATAGAATTTTAGGTTGTGCGTTTAGTTATAAATTGTAAATTTTTGAGTCAAATATTATATTTCATATCAATTATTCCAAACTCAATTCAAAACTCATAATCAAATCAATTTTTCACACTTAAATTATAATTTCAAAACTCACAAACTCAAAATATAACTCTATTCTCAAATCATAATTCTAAAACTCTGCCAAACGCAATACTTTACTCTAACGTGACAATGTGGCCGGCATGATATGACCCTTTAAAAAAAATAAAATCTCCTTAGTTAGTATACTTTTCACAAATGTAACAATGTGACGAATATGATGTAACACTTTAAAAAATTAAAAATTTTTTGATGTATTTTTTCCAAACATGACATTTGATTCTCCAACGTGATAGAAATGATGTAACACTCTAAAAAAATTAAAAAAAATTTAATATATTTTTTCTAAATGTAACACTCTAACGTGACGAGTATGATTTTACATCAAAAAAAATTTTAATTTGCTTTTTCCAAATATAACACTCCAGTATGGTAAACAAATAAATCATTACACATTCAAAAAAACTAAATGAATCACAATTAAAAATATAAAACTATATAAATTACAAATCCAAAATATAAGACTATCAATCTCCCAAAATTCACCTTCAATATACCCTTCATATGTTACATGTAATTTCACCCACAAAGCAAGAAAACTCTATTTCGCACTTTTGCACCACCCACTAAATAACCTCAAATTTGAAAAGTTCACTTTCAAAATTAAAAACAAAGATAAATTAAACAATAGACGACAAGAAACAATATCACCTTTGGATTGATAATATTAGCCATCAATACAAGCAGTTTTTCACACTACTGCCTACTTCTACACACATGCCCAAAAATATGAACATATACAACTCATTAGAAATTTCAATTCCAATAAGACGTCAAAATTACATTCATTACGATTTGTTGAGCGTTCGGTTTTTAATTTTAATTCGAAATTTGTGAGAAGAACTAGCTTCCGATGCGTCAGCTCGGCTATCCATCATCTTTGTCACTAAATTCGATCCACCACCGGCGTCGCCCGCATTCAATTGCACAATTTGTTCCTTACCTTGAATCTCCACCGATGATGATTTAGCCTCTTGACTCACCATTGTTGTTAACCTAGTTTCAAATTCAACTTTCTTTGCTTCCTCACCAAACATTACCAATTTTGTTTGGGGTATACCTTTCGTATTTCGCAAATCTACCAAAGAAGATGCCTTTGCCATCTCTTTTTTCTTCTGCTTCTTCTCCTTCTTCAACCGTTTCTGTTCTAAATACTCTGGATCGTCTCGGCGACCTTTGCGGCCGTCCCGTTTCCGTTTCTTCTCCTTGTCTTTCTTCTTTGCTCTCTCCTTCCCATGCGAATGAGTGTCCAATGAAACACTATCAACACCGTGTCTTGTGACAGAAAGGGTTTGAAGACTAACATATTTTTGCGTTTTAGTCGTCCCTCCGTTACCCTTTGCGATGCTCGGTGAAGATCGATCATCAGTTTGAGGGAGCATGGAAACTTTGCTAGAGTCTGCAGTGCACTGGAGTTCCTTTCCGAGTTCATCACCGCTCGCAAGTTTGGCACTGCCGATGCTGGCAGTCATCCGGGAACCAGGATCATGACATGAGTTGACTTCTTCAAGATTTTGATTGCTTACGCTCACAGCCTCAACAAAATTTCTTTGGGGTGCATCCACAGAAATAGAACTGCTCGGCCCATGATCAGCATCATTATGCCTGCCTTGAGATTTTTCAACCGTTGCATTATCAACATCTTCAGCTCTACTTGATGCCACAGATTGTTTGACCCGAATCTTGACCAATGGTTTCCTCCGCTCATGACTGTTTGAAACAGTGTCAGCTTCCTTGGAAGCTTCCGGAATAACTAAACCGTCATGTGAGAAGTTAGGAGTATGCACGAGAGGATCTGCAGTAGGCTCTAGATGTGATGGGTTAAGAATGTCCACAGTGGGCTCAGGTTGTGATAGGTTAAGAATGTCCACATTGGGCTCAGGTTGTGTTAGGTTAATAATGTCCACAGTGGGCTCAGGTTGTGATAGGTTAGACATGTCTGCAGTAGGGTCCGGACATGGGAAGTTAGGGATGTCCATAGTATGGTACGTATTTGGTGATGGGTTAGAGATGTCCACAGTAGGCTCCATGTGTAATATATTAGGGGCATCCATGGGAGGCTCCACAGGCTTTGATTGCTTAACAAGAGCTGCAAAAATATTTTTCAGTTCACTGCAAGTCTCTGCATGGCCCATTCGCATAGTTTCATCTCTTGGGACTCCGTAAAGTGTCGGGGGCCTGAAAAAATATCAGAGTTCAAGTTTAGGAACATTGATGCAGAAGTAAAACACTGGCATCTACAACCACCATCGATTAAACAACACTTCAATTTACCTTACTGACCCCGGTTTTGGAAAAGTAAAACAATATCAACGAACGATTATATATATATAACTATATATGTCTACACATTTCATCTGAATGTTAAAATCTAGGCCTTCAATACTCTTCAGAATAAATTCATTTACAGATGTTTAAAGAAAACAAATATTGTTAAAATACACAATTTCTTCTTTCACTACGTAAAATGTGTTACATTGGAGTTATATAATGTAAAACTATAGACAATGTAGTCTTAAATTGTGGGGTTTCACATAATCATTTAGAATGCTCTTTCCAATTTTTTTGGAATTATAAAATAAACCTTAGGACAACTCAAATGATGATAAAAAGAGCAATTATGGACCAATATGGTGAATCAACACCTACTTCCAAATATAACAAGTTATTTCACTAGTTACAATCAACCATGACCAAAGAAACATTATCATAAAGTTATGAATTATCAAATCACTGAAATACCGCAATAAAAATGTTTGAGTTGTAGATATTTTAGTATTTTGAGGGTAATGATAGTTTGATTACCTTCCTGAAAGGACTTGTAAAATGCAAAACAAATAGTGTCGAAGATTAACATTGTTGAATGCCATAGGACTTTCAAGCAGACGGAGTAAAGACACAAGAGTTTCACTCTTTATATCGTCATCAGAATCAGATCCACTTCTTATCTGACATAGACGTGTAACATGGTGACCCAACTTCGCCTGCCCTGTAATCGAGAACCAAAATTTTGGCAAGAATAGAATAAAGCAACTCATTGGCAAGGGGCAATTGAACCAGGGGAAAGAAGATTCATCTAATTAAAGAGAGTAGAGTAATACCTCTCAAGGATGGCTCTTCTTCTAAGTATTTAATGAACAACATTAATGCCACATTAATGCCTTTACAGTGGAACTCAAGATCAAGGAGAGCTTCACTTGCTTCAATTCTGACTTGCCACATTGTCTTTAAATCCCGAAATGGTTTGATTAGTTCAATCACACGATCCTGAACCAGAAACAGAGGTAAGAAGTAAAAAACCATTTTGCAAGTATTGTGAGAGGAACGGGAAAATACTTACAAGAGGGATGAATTCAGAAAGCTTCAGTGCGACTTGAGTTAATGTTCGGATGCAGCTGATCATCAAGATACCATTGTAGCTTGGCATAAGCCTGGTACATGCCATTCCATATACATGCAATCAATTACAGGTATAAGTTGATATAATTCATTCTATCCATTACTCAGAGAGTGAATACACCTGTCAAATTGCAAAAGCCGATCGATGCGCTTGAGAAGAGACGATAAAAAGGGAATACTCTGCAACAGGATTTAAGAGCACCAAAAAAAGTTAGAAGTGAGCTTCCACAAACAAATTGACATTCAGATCGTTAGTATTATTCACTACACTGGTCATAGTAATAGGTTATTAGCAGGTCAAATACACAAAAAGCTCCCCAAAAAAGATAGAAGTGAGCTTCCACAAATAAATTGCAAGTTTTAGACTTGTAGAGCTTAAAAATTGAAAAAACCTAATGACGAAGAATTAACAGATGTAAATCACATTATTTTGATTTTTAATCACCGGTTCCTAAATCATTTTTCTTCAAACGTTCAAGTTTTGTGTCTAAGGGATGGAAAGTAGCTTCCCTATGCTTCTCAAGTGTGTCTTGTTTAAAAATCCCGCTCTCAAGGCCTGCTTGTCGGGTGTTGGCATCCAATATGGTCACTATCAAGAGAAGTATTTATTAGTGCTCGAGGGTAGTTTAGTCTTTTTCTTATTATTAGAGGATTATTGATTGTGAAGCACCTTTTTTTTTGCATTATTTTTTGGGTTAATGACATATTAACATAGTGATGAGAATTTTCCTTTATCCTCATTGAGTCATTGTAATTTCAATCTTTGTAAACATGGTATTAAAGCAATGAGAAATTTCTGTGTCCACATCTTATTTGCAATCGCATCGACCAACTGTGAAACACTAGTTGTTACTGAAAACTTTAGCATCATAGTTTAACTGCCAATTGATGAATATTTAAAAGTGAATAATATTTGTGAATTTAACGAATTAATTCAAATTTATCGGAAAAATTTGACAATTAAAGTGATGACTGACCAAGAAAAGACAAAAGGCTTTGTTACATTTCATGGGTGGAAGCCAACAGTAATAAAGATAACAAAAATCTGACACTGCAAAGATTTTTTCAAGAAGCATCAGCAGAAGCAAAAGCTACAAATTATCAAGTAGCTAGAGGGATGCTCTTCAAAATCAGTGAAAAGAATAGATCACAGACCTGTTGCCCAAATTTAAGTTCTCCAATGGACTGCACTAACGCAGCAAGCCAGAACACGTCAGAATAGGGATTCCCATTGTTATCATTATACTGTACGACAGTGAAAATAAAATTAAAAATGGAAGGCGAGAAAGGAAGAAAACTTGAACATAATAAGTACACAAAATGAGCACAATTCTACAAACAATTTTTTTTCCCTTTTTACTTTCCCCTAAAAAGAGAACCAGACAAATAGCTAGTTTATTTATTTATATATAAGTGCAACATGAAATAAAGTAAGGAATTGACAACTTCTAGCGTAGGAAAGGAATACGACAAAAAGATAGAACTTTTTTAGTAAGAAAGCAAGTATTAAAAGTAGGCATTATATGCATGCATTTGTGGAGCTTTATCTTCCCAATCTTGCAATTTAAGTAGAAACATTTAGATAATAATAATATACATGATTTTCTTATATAATATGCATAAAGGAGATACAAAAATTTTAATATGTTACTGCATCTGTGTCCTTTTAAAGGATTTGTCGTGGTAGCATGTCCGTAGCTCTCATGTCTGTGCTACATAAGCTAGAGGGCATGTTCCCTGTGCATCTACCCCAATTTTTTAATCCTTAATTGTCTTAAGTATTAGCCTCATTATTTTTAGCTAATTATGTGTGATTAAATTTGTTCATTGGAATTTTATATGAGCCCTTGATGTTAAAAATCACTTTTCTGTAACCACAGGTCATGTTGGTGAGACATTCAAGTGTTTGACATGTTTGTAGGGGTCACTGAGAAGTTTGAGTTTCCATCATTTTTGCAAATCCTCTTGACAAATGCAACCTTCATAACATATAGCACGGAGTTAAAGATCCCTCAGCATGCTGCATGCTAGTCTAGGTATAATTTATTTCAAAAGGGCAACCTCGTGATAACATTGAACAAAATTTCATTCCAACTTTAACCCCATTACACTACCCTATCCTCCATGGGGGTTTACATCTTTACCTCCTCATTCTCCCTTTTCTAAAAGCGAAAGATTTGTATGAAACCAATGAAATCACATTATCCTACAGCTTGAAATGAGAAATTCAGAACTCTAACAGCAAAAACAAGGGTCCATATCTCCATTGACATGGATAAATATACTGACAAATGAACAAGCAAAAGTTCAAATAGACAATACCCATGTTTTATTTTTAAAGGAAAAAGATTAATATAAAAGAGATCATTTCTGAATTGTGTGCATTGCATGAACCATACAACAAACCGCTCTATGGTGTGATACACTTCAGAAGCAAACAAATGACAACATACATTTCAAATTTCAATATCAGCATGGGAAGAGCATGCATGAAAAAGACTGCAGAAGTAATTCATACTCAAGTTTCCGAGTGGAAAAAGAAGTTCAATAACTAAATCGCAAGTAGTCATTGTTCCAACTACATGTTACAGAACAACTATGGCATGCAGATGGGCAAGTTAATATTTCCATTTTTCCTCATCAGTAGTAAATGTAAAGGAGAGTGCATTTGTACAAGTCACAAAAACATATTTCAGTTTAAAATTGGTGTTAAAAAGTCAACAAAATCAAACTACTACCTTCAAAAGTTGTAAAACAAATTCGACAGCTTCTCTAGGGCTTTTCTTGTCTGCTGCTCTGACCATGGCTATGGCATTTGGGATAGTCTGAACAGAAGACAAAAAAAAAATAGAATAATCAGACGCTTTCAGAAAAGGGAATTATGATATTAACTGTACTAAATAGAAAGGGAAGCGGTTAAATATTTATTTTAAAAC
Source organism: Camellia lanceoleosa (assembly GCA_025200525.1). Classification (NCBI taxonomy): domain Eukaryota; kingdom Viridiplantae; phylum Streptophyta; class Magnoliopsida; order Ericales; family Theaceae; genus Camellia; species Camellia lanceoleosa. The sequence goes on from CM045772.1 coordinate 13,199,118, forward strand.
AAACAAGGAGCACTATCAGAATCATGACTTCCAAAACTAATTAGAGATTCTCACTTTTTAGTACAGATAAATCAATAACAATAACTGCCAGAATATATTCTAACCTCATAAAAACACTTCTAGATAAAATTCACCTGCTCAACCATAGTACCATACATTCACATGAAAACAAATATATAGCCCAAGATATATAGAAGAGTCATTAAAATGTTGGTGCCCCCAACCCCATCCAAACAAAAACAAAAAATTATTGCATGAAGTGCCCTCTTTTGTAATCATCTTGATATAGCAAGTTTACACTAGGAGACTCAAATTTCTAGTGTTTCTAACCCAAAAAAAAAAAAAATTTAAATGAAAAGAGTGGATTATGTAAGATTCATTTGTAAAAATCCCCTTATGCAAATGCACAACAACATGAGTTTGGAGAAAAATGAAATAAATAAAAACTAAAGGACATCGACAAGGAAGAAACAAGGAAAACAACTTTCAATATGGAAAATTCAGACAGGTGCTATAGCAACTAGTAGCACCTTTAAAAGACACGGTCCACCTTCAAAACTTCACATCTAGAGCAACTATCATTTTTTCAAGTAAAATAAAATTTAAAAAAAATAACCCTATAAACTAACACAGGCCTTCTACCACATCCTCGTTTCAGTACATAATATGCATTATCAATAACTCCATATTCTGTAATTCTGGATTGCTTATCAGTGAAGCATATGCAGATGGAAAAGTTATATTGAATTGATTATATAGCCAAAAAAAAAATTTGTGACATGCCAATGGAGGAGAAAATATTGGATGTAACATTGATACCATGTGGCAGTATCACCATCCAATGAGCATTGTTGATTTGCAGTAGGGACCACAATGCAACTTTTTATTGGCCAATGACACCACATAGGATGGTGTTACCATTACACTCTAATATTTTTTCCAATGCAGATTCGTTGTAGAAGATTTATAATGACAAGCAATGAACCAGATTTCCAAGACCACCCATTAAGGTGGTTCATTTCTTCACCATCTCACTCCAGCAATACCTGACCTTCGCTTTGGTAACAAATCACCAAATCCAACAAGGCCCTTGGAGGCCAAGGCAAATTTGTAAGGCTCATTTGTGACAAAGTTGTATCACCTCTCTAATGTATAATGGCATAACCGACAAATGGCACTCCGATAGAGATACAAATGAAATGTGCTAATCGTTATAAATCAATTGCTCAAAGCTAGGGAAATTTTTCATTTAATTTGTCAAAATTTCCGAGTTAATAATGAGTCAACATCTCTGGAACTGTTTATTAAAATCATTTGTCAATTTAACATTTATTTAGAAAGCATCATGGTGAAAGTTACTCTACCTCCCTAGTTACCTTGTACTCATCAAGCATACTGTGTTTTTCCCCTTTTGATAAGCAAAATATATTAAACTAACAAAAAAAGTCCCTTAAAGGGAAGAAGAGAACCCCGTATTTTTTTTCAAGCATACAATATTGATAGCACAAAGTAGTTATCCTCTTTTCTTTTCATTTTCTTGATTCTTTTGAGTAATGAATGGTTAATTTGGCAAAGTGCTTGCAAGATGGTCATGGTTAATTATTTTTAAACCAAATCTGAACAAAAGCATAAATGAGACTACACTAACCATCCATAAGTAGAAAATTCATTCACATTTCTGCATTCCTTCCATCAAGAATGAAAATTTTAAGACAAATTAAATTGTACATTAGCAAAGTTTAAATATAAAATCACATATTACACATTTTGGACTCAAATTTATATCAAATATTTGTACACTCGTTGCATCCTGGAATATTAATATTAGATCTCCATATGTTGGTGGCATCCAAAGCTATAACTATCATGGTTTTAAAAAAATTTCATTATATTAGAGACCTAGTATCAGATCACATCATGGGAGGGTCAGGGGCTTAGGGTAATGAAGAAGAGCAACTCACCTCCCCACCCAAAAGAGAAGAAAAATCCAACTGCTTTTTTCCATTTTTCTTTCAGTTAGGGGGGAGGGGTGGTTGGCATGGAGGACCACTAATTCCTTGATGTGAAATTCAAAGAACCATAAAATCGTCAAACAAGATAAACCTAATCAGAAAATAATATAATGTAACCACATACAACATAATACACATCCTACCTCATTGCATTACCTCAAGTACAAAATGCTCTGGGATATCATGAAAGTCATTTGGCCTGTAAAGTAAAGAACATCATAAAAATGATACAGTAAATTAGTCATTCCACAGAACCATCATCTAAATATAAATTACGAGTATCAAAAAGCTCACTTTGGGAGACCAATATTTGCATCAAATCTCCGACTTTTATAATATTTTATCAGATGAAGTAAGCCAGCCCAATCAGTTTCCTGGTATAAAAAACAGTTAAACATACAACTACATATAAAATAAGAATTAATTTGAAGCACACTGAAAAACATCTAGTGGGACTCCTGTTCAGATATGCAAAACCTTATATAATGTCAATAAAAAAGGACAGAAGGCTTTCATAATTTACACTTACATAATTTTAGGGGTTGTTTCGGGTGTCCTAAATAAGTGCACTTTTTATCTTTTTGGACTAAAAAGTTGAGGAAAAAAATATAGATGTTTGAGTTAACTTTTTTACTTTTTATGAAAAAATGTGTATTAAAAAATTGTATAAAGAAGTGTGTAGGAGAAGATTAGAAATGTGGGTTGGCAGCCGTACAATCTGTGCAATTAAATTGATGGTAAGAAATTATTGGTCAATGTTTGGGCATTGCACTGAACGGCTTTGTTCGGCCCGTGGAGGCCATCACGGATCCCATTTTGATAATCTAAACCGTTCAATGTGTAGAACTCGTCAACTACTATATACTTATAAAAAATCACATTGATTGGATATCAATAGCTATCTAATCAGATTTGTTTTTTTTTAATCGTTAATTATAACACCATCCATTTTTTTATACAAAACTGATTTGATCATATAATTATCGATATCCGATCAACGTGATTTTTAACAGGCATATAGTACTCGACGAGTTCTACACATTGAACGGTTCAAATTATCAAAACGGGACCCGTGATAGGCCCCCACGGGCCAAACAGCAGTGTGTTCAATTGCTCCCTATCTGATCAGATTTGTTCGGCCACACACAGCACAGAGCAGTGATTGCTTACATCACTGAGTTGTACTTGGCTTGAAAAATTAATTTTTTAATATTTTTTTTTGTGAATAGTGATAACTTTTTTAATTTTTTTAGTAACTTTTTGGCTTTTTGGAGAGATGCCAAACTTGGCCTTAATGTCGAGAAGTGCAGAGCATCTTGAATTCAGATAAGCAATAGATTGATCTCACTGACATAAATCTAAAGATGACCCTCCATGCATGTTGTCAATAAGTATTACATTAACAAGACACGGAATTTGACTTCTAAGTACCCACAATATTGCATGGGCATGCATAAATCAATGAAACTGGGAAGACAGAATGATATGTTTAGGCAACGACAGTTAACAAATATTTACACACAAGCATGCATACAACGCCACATCTATTAAATTGTTAAGCAACTATAATAGGATTCAAAATCCTAAACAAAGGCTCTGAGGACTTATGACAATCAAGAAGCCAGGTCTAAAGTATCATATGTCAATGGTAGCATTCATTTATGGTCCAAATTTTTATGTTTATTTGAGATAGTTAGCTGCTGATAGTTCTATTTATTTGACTTTTCCTATCTTTAAAAAGACCAGGATATTTAGTAAACTCCAGTTTTGCTAGAGATGGAGTAGTATGGTCCATATATTTAAATCTAAGTCGAGCTATGTTATTGCATAAATATGTCAATTTTGTTCAATCTACAATATTCTTGGTGGTCAAACTGTCAAAATTTCCAATGTTGAAGTCTTAATCCTCCTTGAACTAGTAATTGCACTTAAGTTTATATATTACGTATTTAAGTCTTTCTATGAAACGAGGTTGAGTATATGAGGATATGAGATTGTTCCCGTGTAGTCTGGTTAATCCTGATGAGATTGAACTCACTAGATAATGTTCTTCTTCATCTCCTTCTCTTCAACACACAAAATATTCCAAAGGACTTCGCAACCCAACAAGCCGTAACCAAATTTATATTTAACACCAAAATCTTCAAAAATAGTGTGTTTGGTTTGAGTTTTTTGGATTATGTTTTTTGTTTTTTGTGTTTTTTTTGTTTTTAGTGAATATTTTTAAAATTTTAAGCTTTTTTTTTACTTTTTTAGATGCACCTTACTTCGAAAAAGTAAAAAATTTGTGAAAAAATATTTTAAAAAATTAATAAATACATAAAAGTACAAAAAAAAATATACTTAATTATCATTTTTTTTTTTTTGGTATTTAGTGAATGTTTAAAAGATTTTTTTCACAAAAATGGTGTGTTTGGTTTGTGTTTGTAGAGTAATTTTTTAGATAAAAAGTACGAAAACTTGTTTAGTTTGCCTTTTTTCACAAATGGTTCTGGAAAATTGTTTTGGAGAGAAAGTTTTAAAAAAAGTGATTGATTTGATCTGTATGAGAGAGAGAGAGAGTGATTTTGGAAAGTAGATAACCAAACAAAATTTTGAGATTTTTTTTGGAAAAATTTGTTTGGTTTGACTACTCTTGAAAATTTGTTTGTAGAGAATTTTTCCCAAAATTTTTTCTGAAAATCAAACCAAACAAGCCCTATACTTTTTATGTGTATTTATGTTAGGTGTGTCTAAAAATTAAAAAAAATTGCTTAAAATATTTTCAAAAAATCAGCAAAAACAAAAAAAATACGAAAAGTAAAATTTTCTGAAAAGTGGTTTTAGATAACCAAAAACAAGCTAAGTGAGTAGTTTTACAAAGAATTCTAGAAACAAAATGCTGAAAATTTGGCATATACTTGTCAAAAACAAAACTCCCAAGTACCTTAATCAATCCAAATCCAACCTTTTTCAATCAATGCACATGTACGTATATGTACAATAGGAGCATTAATCCTAATTAAGAAATAATTCGGGACTTACCTTAATTAATAGTTAATCAAGGGTCTTATTGCAATTAAGAGTTAATTGTGATGAAGTCTATTTCTTGCAAGACAAGAAAGACAAATCCTTACAGAACAAGTTTATGTAGTTCTATAAATAAGAAAATTTGCTTCATGGGTATACTTTTAGAGACAGGACAATTCAATGGTTTTGAAATCGAGTGGACTTGAAGGATTATCAGGCATGGAATTAAATTTTGCATTTGAGGTATTTATTATATTTATCTCTATAGATGGTTGGTTAATGTTTTGTATACATCACAAACATGATAATGGGTATTACTATTAGGAATCAAATACAATTTTAAAATTCCGTTGTGTATGTGATTTCTTTCAACAAGTCCCACATTGTTTGGGTACAATGGGATGTGCAGTGTATAAGAGTGAGGGCACCCTCACTTTACAAGCACATTGGAGTTGAGTTCTACACAGCACCATGTGGTGGACCTGGGTCTCCCTACTCACAAAAAGTAAAGGGATTTACGTGTAGATCCTAATGGGTGGCCTTATTGTCCAATAGGTCCTATGATAATTAATAGCGTTTTTTTATCAAAAACTACTAAAAAACGTCATTAACTATTAATTTTCAACAATAGTTTGAAAATTGTCACAAAAAATCACTAATTATAAGTTTTAGCGACAGTTTAAAAAAATTGTCATAAAAAAATCATAAATTTTCAACTTTCAAACGTTATTAATTTTCAACTTTCAACGATAGTATGAAAAATTCATCACAGAAAAACATCACTAATTGTAAGTTTTAGTGAAAACTTATAAAAACAGAATAAAAAAAATAAAAAAAATATCACTAATTGTCAATTTTTAGTGACGATTTTACTATGACTTATTTTCAATAGGATTTGATGAGAATTAAGTCAAACTATTAGGACCTATTAGAAGTTTACCCCCAAAAACTATCAGTTACCAGTCAAGTAGATGGAACAATGTCTGACAAATATTCACGAGTAATAACTCAATTCCAGGGGGTTCATAATCATAACAAACATTGCAGTTTAAAGACATTCTAGAAAAGATTTCAAATGACTGTTATATGGTGTACAAATCCATAAAATAACATGGAAGAAGAAAAGCTTCTTATTGAAAATAATGGGTAAAACTAGAATTAAATTCAAACAATGGTTTGTTGGAAGCAAACGAAAAACATATAACTTCTGATGAAATCAGGAAATCTGATATTAAAAGATACATAATCCAGTGAAAAGAAAAAGGACCATATTACCTCAGTTGCTGTATTAGCTAATGCAAATGCTGCCTCAATCCGGACTCTCCAGAAGGCCTTTTACACAAAAGAAGAAAATTCAAAATTGCAATTAGTAAAATCAAATGCATAAAAACAAGACTTCCTCAAAAAGGATTGTGTGAGAATGGGGAAGAGAGTGCAAAAAGGACAACCTTTGCGTCGCTAAGAAAATTATTCAGAGCATTAATAACAGAAAATGAAAGCTGTGGCAATCCCTCTAACATTGCAATTGCTTGTGCTTGAGCAACAACATCTTTGTCCTTCTCCAGCTGATTTATCTGATTAAGCATCGAGATGTAATCAATATAGCTAAGAAAACCACGCAAATAAAGAACAAAGTCGTAATTTACTAAAGGATTATTTACACTAAGACCCCCTAAACTTTAAAAGCTTACAAATAGACCCTTTAAACTATTGAAAAGTATCATTTTTCCCTCTAAACTATAAAAGCGAACACATGTCCCTAAATTATAAAAATGTACAAATTGGACTGTTAACAGAAAGGGGTCAAACATGCCAATAGCTTAGGGGATTTATTTGTACGTTTTTTATAGTTTAAGGGGCAAAGTGATACTTCTCAATAGTTTAAGGAGTCCATTTGTACGCTTTTAAAGTTTAGGGGGTTAAAGTAATACGTCTCAATAGTTTAGGCGATCTTTGTGTAAATAACCCTTTACTTAAAAAACAGCAGATGCATCTTAACAAGTATAACAGTAGGGAGACCAAACAATGAAATGTAGTTTGGTGCACTTCATGAAAGATAAGTATGCAATATATTATATACGTGTGTTGACGAAACTAACGCATCTGTTTAGCAGAGCCACCCAAAATGACATCCACATGGGTTCACATAGTTAATCAAGTGGCAGCATTTTTGTTATTTGGCATGACATTAAGGTACCCTAAACCCTTTTTTTTCTATGTTAGTTGTGCTCAGAAAAAGAAGAAGAAAAAAAAATTGCCTCACTTTTAAGTGGGTATTTTAGGCTATCCCTGTGGCGGTATGGAACTAAACTCAACTGCTAATAAAAGGTGAAAGAAAAACAAGAAGCAACATGCTGAATGTGAGATCACCCTTAAGCAACCAAAGAAAAAAAAAGCATGCTCCTAATGAGCAAATGCAACACATAAAAGAATCGACTGAATTTCACAAGAAGAGTATGCTAAACAAATCAAGAACCACAAATCTCTCAGGGAAAAAATCAAAAACTCCATTCATGCTCCTCAATTATTATAACAGCCACCTCATCTGCATAATACCAAAACTCACAGAAGCTGTTGATTTTCTTCTTTTTTGCCACATATGAAAGTGATTACAAGATATCGCTTAAAAGGCCTAAACAGGCAGTGCTAAATAAATCGACATCCTCTGAATTTTCTGAATAATGATGCACCTTCAAAGATCTTCACTGCCTCATTCAATGTCTGACTCAATCCTTATATAATCTGATCTTTTAAGGAAAGGAGAAACAACTATGAAAAAGAGAATCAAATAGAAAAGACAACAGAGAGATGATGCGAAGAGACAAAGTAGGAGAAGATTTAATGCAGAGAGAAGACAATGCCATATATATTATTCTCCACTTCACATGACATCAATGTGATCAGCTTGCTTGTACGTACTATACACTATAGTGGTTGTGACTGGACCATCCTCCCTAACTACACTCCGAGAAACTAAAAATACTGTAGTCATCCAATTCAAAACCAGTGCCTCGTCTCTATTACAATCCTTGACTGCTTAAAAATGTTCCTTTTCCATAAAAAGTCCTTCCAGCCTTCTTGTCTTCCTTTGTGATGAAAAGAAAAATCACTTCTCTAGACAAAACCTATCAGCAATACTTCTAAAACATAAGGAATGATGCAGACATTGCCATTTAGAGAAAATGAACCATCAAAGATGGGTCAAAACCACGCCTCCAGCATTTCATCCAAACAACTGTGTAGAGAGCCAGGGGGTTTTGGATCGTTAATTACACCACAAATTAATATTTTGCATATATAGCTGTTGATGGGCTCTTCCCAAATAGTTATGATGAAAATGCTGTATGAAAGAATTCAGCCTTCACCAGCATTCTGTCAAAAGTCGCTTCAAGTGGTGCATCAACAGATGCATCCTTGGTAATCATGGTTATAGGTGATGTGGGTTCAGTGTTGCTGACTTCCTTATATATTGTTTTAAAAAGCTGAGACTGCCTACCAGCATCGTGGTTCATGCACACATGAAAAATGTGATTTATGAACAGACCATGAATTTTCTCACGGCCCCTGGAAATTTTCTCAGCTGTTTGTTGAGATCACTGGAATTGTGGAAGAGAAACATTATTCTGGTTACTATGTAGTTTAGTAAATGAGAATAGCAATTTCTTGGCCGACAGATGGTTGCCACACAAGATTCATCTACAGAAGACCATAATCCATCGAACAGGCAGACAAAAGCCGGACTCCCTCAACACGAAATATATATGTAGTAATAGTCTCAAAATAGAAATCATATAAACTAAAATATAAGCAGAATCAGCAGATCAATTAATATCATGACTGCAACTATCAAGCATCTAAAAGTTTGCAAAGGAGAAGTGAAGTATTAACAGATAAATACAAATTTGTATTAGGAGTGTTATAGGAGATAACTGTTGGTCAAATGTATACTATCCATGCACTGCAACTGATGTACCCATTGAAACCTTTTTATGCACAAGCAAGCACAATAAGATCCAGCTACAAATCACCAGAAGCTCATACGTACCCACATCTGTACAGGTTGATTGAAATTAATTTCAGCTAGATACTCCATTTCTGGGTCTGCCCTTAGCCATAGCAGGGGGGAATCAACACTGCAAAACATGTTCACACTCCAGTTATATCCACTCTTAAATATACAAATGTCACAAAAGGGCATTAATCAATACATACTTGGATCGTGTGTCAAGGGTAGATACAGCATCACCATTATCATCGGAGCCATCTGGTTTGGAACCCTTTTTAGGCTTTTGAAAGCGTTTAGCAGCAAGTTTTGAATGGCACTGAATCTCTAGCAGCTGCCAAGTTTCTCCGGCCATTGGTAAAATGGGATGGTCATACATGCCATCAAGTTCATGAACCCTTATGCTCATCATCCCAGGCCAACCAACATCACCTTCTCGGTTTTCAGAGTCAGCGTTACCATTAGCAACTGCTGCAATTGAGTCTGATGTTGCTGTGCATCCCTGCATGACGGCCAGTTCGACCATATTTTTCCGTTTGTTATAGGAAAATCCCATCCTTCATAGCATGCAAAAGAACGGTATCAACTTAGAAGATAAAATCAGTAAAAGATGCCAGCAAGTTTGAGGCACGAAAACAGCACAATGCAACCACACAAATCATACCTCAGCACCGGACACCCACAAGATCCCACCCAGCGATGAAAAAATTCTTTAAGAAAAGGGCGCTCAAGATTTCCAAATTTATTGGCAAAATGCCGAAACTGCAATTTTACAATTCAAAGATAAACAAGTGAACCTTTAAATCTCAAAATCAACTGACAAAGAACCCAACAAATTGCAAAACACATATAACACATATCTAAGAAAGAATACTGTAATGTCTGTGAGAACCATATCAGAAAGAACCAACTATTAGAGGATTTCAGATTACAAACTAAGGCCTCGTTTGGAAACAGGCTTTTTTAGTAACTTTTGCCTTTTTGGTTAAAATATGATGTAAAAAAAAAAAAAAAAAAAAAAACTCATATGTTTGGAATGACTTTTTGGTTTTTTTACGAAAAGACACGCAAAAGGTAGAGAGAAAATAGAATCTTTGAGTTTTTTGTATATGTTGTTGGCTTTTTGGTTTTTTTTATAGACTCTTTGGCTTTTTGGCTAAAATCACCATTTGCCAAACGAGGCCTAAGAAATACATGAAAGAAAAGGAGTTTATATATTCCTGGCTGTACATGCAACTAGCCAGCCATATTGAAGACATCCTAAGAAGCACAAACACTTCCAAGAAGGTAACGTGTCGTGTCCAACACCGACACTAACACTGACATGACACGACACGATACTCACTGGACACTTCCCAACACTTGATAACACATTACAAATTTGAATAAAATAACTTGAAATCCGATGACAAAACAAAAACAATGTAAATTTATACCTATTCTCCTCCTTTAGGCTTCAAAGATTATTATTTTTGACTTAAGTAGTCATATTTATGACATATAATAATTATTTATCTTTACATATGACATAAACAAACTATATACAATTATATCTTTTGCATGTGTCCCAAGCATGTCGCGTCTTGCATTTTTTAAAAATTTGTGTCGAAGCGTCAGTGTCATGTCACGTATCCATGTCCATGCTTCTTAGACATCTCTTCTTAGATCTGTTGCAACTCAAGGACATGGCCAGTACAGTTTCTCTTGGTTTCTGTTTGTTTTCATTCCTGTCTTTTGCAGAACCTCTCCCAAAAATTCATTTCATCACTCAATAAAAGGAAAAGAAGGGAGCGGGGGACAGTGCAATGTAAATTGTAAATAATCACCTCCTTTGTACTAAGAGTTCTCAAAGGACGAGTTGTTTCTTGAGCCCGAGAAACAATTATCTGCAAAATCTGCATGTGAAAAACACAAACAAGAGCACATTTTTTTAAGCCAAGTAGAACATTATTGCCATGAAAGCTATGAAAAGGAGAATGTTTGAAATTTAAATAAGCAGGGTGAGACAATGGATTAGTTAAACCAACATGCAATACAATACCTTAAAAAAAAACTCCTTCCTCAACCCTAGAAAATTAGCAAACATGGTATAGTACAAAACGGATGGACTCTTACTTTACGGAAAGACTCAGGTCCCATCTGCTTTTCCAACATTTGAAGGACTGCCACCTGTTATGCACGAAACCGTCAAAAAAGAAGGCAATCAGAAATAAACCAAATCAACAAAAAAAAAAAAAAAAAAGAAGTCAACTCACAGACTTCCAGGACCGTATTTTTCCATATAAACCAATGCACTGGGTTCCATACAAATCCTTAGAAGAAGCAGAGGAGCTTAAAGCAGTTGCACCACTGTCGTCAGCTTTGCAAACAGCACAATTTGCCTGCACTTCAGAAAAAAAACAAACTAGTTAATCTGTTTCTGAATGTACAAAAACAAACCTACATGAGCATCCATGTTAACTAGTTTGGCCTTGTTTGGTTTGTATTTGAGAAACATGTTTTTGAGATAAAAAGTACGAAAATTCGTTTAGTTTAGTTTTTTTTCAAAAGAGGTTTTGAAAATTATTTTGAGAGAAAGTTTTGAAAAAAGTGATTGATTTGATGATGTGTATGAGAGAGAGATTTGTTTGAAAAATTTGTAAACCAAACAAGTTTTGGAAATTTTTTTTGAGAAAATTTGTTTGGTTTGATTACTTTTGAAAACTTATTTGTAGAGAATTTTTCCTAAAATTTTTTGAGAAACACAAACCAAACAAGGCCTTTATCTTTCAGAAATGGTTTTCGACATTTACATGTTTGGAAAAATGAGGGGGAAATTAAAACCACAGCACTCACTCACATGTGGGCTATGAAGCATGGACATGACAAACTCAGTGCCGTAGCTGTGTCGGAAACAGGGACATGGGGACACGTACGCGACACGCCATTTGGCGTATCCCCTTCTTTTCTTTTCTTTTTTGGGTACGGGACACAGCAAGGGACATCGAAGAGAAGAAAGAGAGAAGAGTGACCTGGTATCTACCCAAACCAGATGAGATGACAAACTCAATGACCTTCGAAGCTCCGACGACCTTCAACACCTTCTCTCTCTCTCGCTTCGCCTGTTTCACTCCTCTCTCTCTTCGAGCTCTGTTACATATATATACATATATACTCTAGAATATTATATAGATATATGTATGTATATATATTCTTTTATTTATGTTTTATAAATTATACTTATATATGTATATTATACGGGGAGCAAATATTCCGACAAACCCGTACTCCTTTCCTCCAAGCTCCGTTTCTATCCGATCAACTGAAAGCACAATGGCGGTGAGCTACACGATGGTGTATGGCCTGAAAACCCCTCCGACGATCAAGTTAGCATACACCTTGGGATAGAGAGAGAGAGAGAGGAGAGTGTTTGAGTGTAAGGCCATGTTTGTTTGGCTCCATAGGTGGAGGGATTGGACTACCAATCCCGTGGGCCCTACATAGCCCATGTTTGGTTGGAAAAAATAGGAGGGGACTAGTAGTCCCATGGGACTATGAATACCCTCACACAGGGAGATTAACTTGGGTAGATTTTGAGTGGGATTAGGAAAATAGTGAGGGGATTGAGTCTATTTTATATAAAAAAATTATTTTTTTAATTTCATTTTTTTTTACCAAGTGCACTTGCTTACTTCAATATTTGTTTTAATTTTTTTTAATATAGAAATAATTTATTTATTTATTTTATACAAAAATAATTTAACAATCCTATCACTAATTATCTCCCACACTATCATCAAAACAAACACACTTTTACTTAATCCCCTCACTAACAATCCCCACATTAACAATCCCTTCACTAACAATCCTTTCACTAACAATCTCATCCAACCTAATCCGCCAAACAAACGTGGCCTAAGAGTTTCTTACAGAGTGTCCGTCGCGTATGGGGGGCGCAAACATGCTTATATACCCTCTGCGCCCCAAATCTACTCCCAGTGATCTCTCGACACGTGGCTCTGCTATCCCATCTGTCAGCACAAGTCTTGCTGAGCATCACCTAACCCAACTGCCAGCCCACTCTACTGGGAGCTCGACAGCCGGACAACATTATCTCGGCTATCAATGGCCATACTGTACTTCAAGCCCAAGTGCACTTGATGTCGTAGTGCTCCTACAATCGGGCTCATTTCCAACCGTGCTCGACTGCATTCCGGCGAAGCCGAGATGGAGATTGATCACACTGGTCATGCCAGGCTAAGAGGCGTAGCGTATTCTGACCGAGCAATGCGCATAGTATGGACCTTGCCTAATCGAACCTTAACTGACCGCCTCAGGTGCCAATGAAATCAGGTAGCTCAGTTCCACAAGACCTATGCCATTACCGAGCAAGATCATGGCCCAATCTCGGAGCCAAATACCTCAGCCCAACCTCGTCCGGCTAATTCCATGGCCCAATCTCAGATCATTAATCTCCCTCTCATATATATATATATATATATGTTTTTATTTATATTATATATATATTGCCTTTACAAATTATATATATGTTTTAATTTATATATTATCTATTGCCATTATAAATTTGTGTGTATTTATTTACATATTATATTTATTGAATTAATGTTATTATGCTAGTTTTTGTTAACAAATAAAAATATATATTAAAAAAATTTGTTGTCTCCCCCACCGTGTCCATGTCCCCATTTTTTGGAAATTGCTATGTCCCGTGTCCGTGCTTCATAGAATGTGGGGCCCACAAATGTGAGAGTGAGGGATTTGGAAACAGCCACTAAGGCTGTTGATTTAGTAATTAAAAAAATAATTGGCCACAATTTTAAAATCAAATAGAGGGTGTTGACAATCAAATATTAGGCAGGGGAAGATCCAAATAAGATTCATAATGGACTCAACTTCTGGATGCACTTTAGAAGGATTATGATCCGCTGCTTATTATCTGATGTACATTAGTCATTTAAAAAGAAAGCACTTAAAATATGCAGCAGCAAAATAATCAGACCTTGTATCGCCGATAGCGTGCTTCATTGTTACCAAGAAATCGCTTAACAAATGAGTCAGTCAGAAACCCAGCAAGACCATCTAATAACCAATCTGCCAATAATCATTAAGAATTTATGTTAGCACAAATGGATTTACCACTATTAAAACAGAACACTCCAAATATATTAGATCTCAAAGAAATAGCACAATTGTCTTTTAGCAGCTTACCATCATTTGGCGACTCAGCAGAGATATATACACCAAACCACTGCCTTGCAAGGGCAAAGGCGAGTTTAATCCTGGTCTCTATGGTCTGTTACAACATTCAAAACTCATCAGCACTAATGTCTGGAAAACAAGTAAAACATGATGAATATCTTTCTGCCACATTTGAATTCACTGACCAAGGTGACCACTGATATAAAACATAGTTCACTATTAATATTGCACAGGAGGGAGATTATGAGGTAAACTCATTTCCAAAATCGAGATATGTACATCATCGGCTTCTGATGGTCATAGCATCTCTCTTTCATAAATGGAAAATGGGCATTTTATTTTAATGATACACCCAATGGTACCATATGTATCCTGGCAAAAAATACTGTTGACTTGCTAGCTTCCCATCAGTGGATCTCAATTCATCTATACTGTTGGCTTATTTTAACAACACCCCCACTTGTAACATTCCTAGGAACCTCTCCCAGGCAAAAGGCCATTTGGACATACATGTGCAGAGGAAACCCCAATACCTACAAATCTCTCTTCCCCCAAGGCACATTCGCTGATTCAATCAACCCGAAATGGTGTGCCAAACAGACGCGCGTATAATGACCGAGGCAGAATACTATATTTTGACAAGTTCTACCTAAAGCAGGCCATTAGTGTATTTTGGTGTATATAAACCTTCAGAGGTAAAATTATAAACATATATACTAGAGACAAAACAACATCAACATAAGTGCAAAGTAATCATAAACACAATCTGCCACCGATTAACCAATTACATTTACTTTACAAGTATACCTGATCAATAACCTTCTCGTCATATAGAACTTGAGAACTGAAAATGGTCATGGAGGCTCCGAAACTCATTGATGATATTGCCATCTCAGGAGCAATAAACACTTGCGTATATGAACCAAATGGAAATGATGCAGAAAGGTACTCTTCATAATGGCTGTTAATAAGTAGAAGAGACAGCAACTTAAGGAAGCAGTTATGAAATTAATTTGCAGAAGGTAACAAATATAGAAGTTGAAAACAGTCCTCTAAAGGAAACTGGAAACAGATGCCAATCAATAAAAATAATTAACTATCAAAAATACCTGAATGCACTATGAAAAAATCCCACAGTATTTTGCAACTTTGACACGTTAGCTGGCAAACACATGTATGACAGAAGACCGCTATGGCGATCAGGAAAGATTTCAAATGGTGCAACTGCCAGAGAAATCCACTGAGCAGCAACTGGAACATTTAGTCTATAAACGTATGTTTTACGGGGTGGACCATCTGTGCTCAAAACCTGTAAAACCAACAAACACATAAGATAACACAAAATAATGATACGTTGCTACCTATGGTGCACACTAATACAACATTGTTCAGTAGATAAACCACAATTAAGAAACGCGTACACGAAACATCAATGGAAAGTACAATAAGACATACTACTTTGTCATGTTACAACATTTTAATATAAGCAAAATTCAGTTCAGAGGAACACAAAGGAAAAGGTGAAACAGAAAAACATAATTCATGCTTCGATTCTTTTAAACTACTGCATAATGGAGGTAAATATGTGTCAGCATTATGGAAGTGTAAAAGGAGAGCAAAATTCAACTCATCATTTTGCCTTCAAAGTAAAAATGATTAACATCCTAGGTCTACCACCAAGTTTTTTAAACACATCTGAAATTGTGTCTCCTAACCAGGGAAAAATTAAAGAAAAGTATACTAGGAAAAATAATTTGGATAAAAACCAACATTTTCTCAAACATAACTATGCTCCTATTAGCTTATGAATATACAAATTCTTTTGACTATCTCATAATTTCATAAGTAAGAAATATTAATGACAGGCAAGCTACAAAGTAGAAACACTTTAAGGCCATGTTTATTTGAATCCAGAGCCTCTAGAGTGATTTTTTGAATGGCAGAGATTTAATTTTACAGAAGTTGAAAGTATAATAGTACTAAGTTGAGGGTACGATAGTATTGATAATCACTTTTAAAAAAAATTCAACCATACAAAAAATCATTATAAGATCATTGGTATGAAAAATCATGGATCTGGACTCTGTTTATTTGGCCTCTTAGAAGAGGGGATTGGATTAACAATTCATGGGGCCCATCAAAACCATGTTTAGTTGTGTTAAAATGCTATGGGACTACCAATCTCCCCAATGGTGGGCTTAGCATTCCTGTTGGGGAGTTGGGAATGTTAATCCAATCCCCTTGGATTGAAGGTGAAAGACCACTTTGCCCTCTTTTCACAAAAAACAACAAAGTAACCTTTATATAATGAGAACTTTTGAGTAATTTTATAAATTTAATCCCAACAACTAATACCACCACACTAGTATACAAACAAACACGCTTTATCTTACATCTTTAACTTAATACCACCATACTAGTAATCTCATCACTCAATCCCACCGTACTCATAATCCCACCCCAAACTAATCTTCCAAACAAATATGGCCTAAGGGTGTCGTGTCCATACAGGAAACCAACACTTATCAGACACTCCCCGACATATGTAGAACACACCTCCAGCGTGCGGACACACTTCAGAATCTTGGCGGACACACATGTCCATACCCAAACACATAGAAAATACAAAACAAGTTTGAAGGGAAGAAATTTAGGATCAAATCGTAGGATAAAAACAAGGTATATACCAATAAATCCCTACTCTTTTAGATTTTCGACATTTAGGACTTGGACCATGGCTACTGAGAAATTACTTAAGTGATAACAAGATCATGCATAATTTTCACAAGAAGAGATACCACAAAAAAAAAGTCCTGTAGCTCTTCTCTTTTTTTTTCTTTTTTCTTTCTTCTTCTTCCTTTGAAGTAGAAATGTCCAGTCCAGAGCCTCTCAAATATAAATTCCTCTCAAAACAATATATTTGAAGGCAAGAAAGTCAATTTTCTTTGAACTATGATTCCATCAGATAATTGATTCCAATCCATGTGCTGTCATGCAAAATATTGCTTTTACTTTTAACTGACACCACACAAAAAAAAGATGTTACATGATTTCTCACTGTGCATACACAAAGAATGATATTTACTATCCCACCTCGCATACAGAATATTGCCACTACATTTAATCTCACCTGACAAAGTAAGTTACCAGTACTGACTGCCACAAAATTGTTGGCAACCGTAAACTCCATATCATAGCTGGACAACAGGAAGATAAATCACATTAAAACATGAACAAAACTCATAGCTGGACAACAGGAAGATAAATCACTTTAAAACATGAACAAAACTACTACACTAAAATAACAGCTAATTATCATGGTTCATACCAGCAACGCTGAGAACTGTCATCCATACAAGGGAACCAACATCGTGCACGCCTTATCTGATTATCAGTGTGTAGAACATCATTGTCAAAATGAATTCCTGTTTCAGCTCTCTCTACCCAATAGTCAACTCGAACCAGTTTCACATTCTGCACCCAACATAACCTACATGAGAAACCACAGGCGTGTAAACTTCATCACCACAAATTTCTGAAGTAAAAAAAACTGATTGAGGCTCAGTACAAGATGCAGTTCCTAAACCCGTTGAATAATTAATACAAAGATTAAGAAGGGATCATCCAAGTATAGCCTTGGAGTCATATCATCTTTTTCCTTTTCTTTTCCTTTTGATGGATCAATTTTGGTGCAGAGTGCTGGATTTTCTGTTCTCTATGGGTGTGGTCCCCATGTTTTCATTTTTTAACAGCAGATTTGCATGAAAATAGTTTCATTTGGATCATGTTCAGTTTCAAGCAACATATCTGAAGAAACTACAAATTTTTCACTCAAAACCAGTATAAACATTAGCCATACAAGTTAAACAGTAATGGAAAAGGAGCTTCACATGTGTATTTGGGAATGTCAGTCTGCATAAGCACTAAAGAAATGTTGTGTGTGTGTGTGTGTGTGTGTGTGTGTGTGTGTGTGAGAGAGAGAGAGAGAGAGAGACAGGGACAGAGACAGAGAAGAGGATTCAATATCAGTATACACAATTTCACAACAACAACAACAAAATTCCACCATTACATACGAATGAAATTGAACAAAAGACATTGTATAATCCACGTATATTGAGCCAAATGATGCCAAATAAAGCCATCATTTAAAGACTATCATGGAACTGCAAGGACTACTAAAAACAACGGTAACCTGATTGGGTTCTTCTGAGGAATTCTGTTGCTCTGGCTGTTCACTTGCTGACTTGACAGACTTGGAACACATGATTAGCAAATTTGGAACCATTTCCCTTTCAAGAGATGACAAATAAACCGATCCTGCAGCATCAGCAGCAGAAGTAGCTGAAGACACTGCACACCATCTATTTTCGCTATCTAAATGCAAACAATGTGGGAAAACTTCAAAGTCTGCAGGCTCTCCGTCGACCGTAACACTATCAATCGCCAAATTATCCGCATGTAGCCCTACAACCCCGTTATCTGGTACCGCTATTTCAAGCTCAGTGTAACTAAAAAATCCAGAAAAAATAAATAAATAAGCACCCCGTCAATCCAAAGCTAAAACTACAAACGAAATCGCAAAATTTTAACCTAATCCAAACTTCAACAACACAATTAATTCTCAATTTCTCCATTATTGAACAATTATAAAGTCTCCGAGCTGCTGAGCTAACTTAACCAATTGCCCATATATATAGAGAGTTTGAATTTACAAGAAATGATAAAAGTGCATATATATAGATAGAAAGCTAGAGCTAGGGGAAGAATAAACAAGTATTCACTGGCTCCGAATTAAAAATGAGGGCTTTAACGAAAAAACGAAAGAAACTTCCAAATTGATTTGAAAAACACATAGGCGAATAGAAATTGAGACAGAGAAACTTCTGGAAAAGCAAAAAACAACAAATCATCAAGCAGCCATGCAAATTCAGATAGACACTTGATTCTGAATCAGTGCAAGACTATCAGTAACAAAAACAAACACACACATATGATATGTGTAGATATATAGATATATATATATATAGAGAGAGAGAGAGAGAAGAATTGGGAAGAGAAAGAAGGAGTTTCACCCGTAGACACGACGCTTGTCCATTTCGATTGAGAGACAGAGCTTCTGGTGACGAACCACTGCTTCTGAATTGTCTGCTTTCTGGTCTTCGTTCTTCGGCTTTCGAGGCTTCGCCATTTCTATAAACAACCAAAGCCCTCTCTCTCTCTCTCTCTCTCCTGTGTGAGGGAGAGAGGGCTCTGATTTATAGAGATCGAAGGGGGTGAGAAGAGGACTCCAATCTCTGCTTTAGGTCACTTTTGGTCGCGATGTGCCCTGGCGTTGTTGGTTTGACATCAACCGTACACGTGTGGGGGTTTCTGATCTGACCGTGGATGGGTGCTTGGTTGAGTTTATTTGGATCTTTGTACGATTGGTGTGTTATCTATATAACAATGGAAGGCTGATTTTGAATTTAAAACTGAAAATGTCTATGTGTCAAAATGTAGATCATTAGATTGCTTCAATCCAAGGACTAAAAATATTTCATTTTCATTTGTCCTACAAGGATATTTTAATGGTTGAGATTTATTCACTCTGGATGGTTATTGTTTGTTCACATCCTACGGCTCTCTCTCCTTCCATACCTTTCTCTTCAGCTGGCTCTCTCTCTCTCTCATTCAAAATTCAAAATTCGGCTGGCTCCCTCATCTCTCACTCTCAGGGCTCACAGAGGGGGGAGGATTTTCAATGTCATGGCCTCATCAGTTCCTCAATAGGTCAGCTCTCTCTCTCTCTCAGATTGAAACCTACCTTAAGTCAGTTTCTTCAATATGAAACCCACCTTATGGGTGATTAGTAGGGTTTTGTTTGCAAACCCACCTTATTGTGTGTGTGTGTATATATTAAAATCTTCAATATGAGGATTTTTCCTCTGTTTTTAGCCGAGAGAAATCATTGTGTAAAATATGGTTTTACACAAATTTTTAAATATATACACACAGATTTGTAAAATATAGCCGAGAGAAATCTTCAATATATACACAGATTTTTACATATGGTTTTAAATATATACACACAGGTGGTAAATAGCCTGTTGATAGGAAGAAAATATAGCAAGGGATTGCTCTGCATATTCTTTGATTTGAAAATTACAGAGATTAAGACCTGTGTTTGTTTTTAACAAGTCAATGAGGAAGTCAACAATAGTATCTTGTGAGTTTGTGTGAAGATATGCTTAGAAGTAACACATGATTTCAGATGATGTGTTAAATAAATCATGTGTTAAATAAATTCTGAAATCAAGTTTAACACATGATTTCAGATGATGTGTTAAAAAAAATTACTTATATACTTTTCTAAATTTTTTTAGGAGAAATATCACATGTATGTATAAAAAATAATTATTTGACACATGATTTCAAGATATGAGGAAATTTTATAAGAAAAAAAAATTAACTATTACTAAAGAGATGCGACTGGTTTAGTTTTCTGAAACTTGATTTCAGAATTTATTTAACACATGACTGGTTTAGTAACACTCTTTGGCATCTCTTTCCATTATTTAACACAGAATTTAACTCTAGTTGCAGTTATTTAGTAACATTATTTAACACAGAATTTCAAAATTTAAATAAATCACATCTCTTTCTATTATTTAACACATGATTTCAGAACTTAACTCCAGTTGCAGTTATTTTAGCATGAGTTATTAACATGAGTACTCTTTAATTTTTACTCAAGGCATGGTGTAAAAAACAGGAAATCAAAGAGGGAGATCGTATGTACAGTAATTTAATCTTTACTACACACACACTAATACAGAGAGGGAGATCGTATGTACATATATAGATATTTTATTGAATTTTATAGATATTTTGTGGTTCAAGATCAACTGGATTCGTTAATTTCTAGGTTTGATTTTCATTCTTTGGCATTTGAACAATTCTATGGAGTTATTCATTTTTCCTTTAATTCTGAATTGAGTTTACATGATCAGATAGTGTTTTATGGGTCTGGATCTAGGTCTATCAAATTAGGATACTTTGTGTTTTAGAAAAAAGTGTTTTAGAAATTAGGATACTTTGTTAGTGCTGAATTTATCTGTGAATAGAATCACTAATTAACTTATGGGTGACCCTACATATTTGGATACTCTGTTTTTTTTTCTTTTTCTTTTTCATCCCATCATCCCCCACTATACAATGGCCTTGCTTCTCCCAAAGATCTACTTGCTGGTGCTATTTTGGATGTTCCTCTCAAAGGTTTGACTCTTTTTCAATCTCTTTATTTATTTTACATTTACATACATAAATGTTTAATTGATGAGTTTTCTTTATACAAAGATGTTATTGTGAATGATGTGATAGTGGCATTGAGTTTTTTAATTAAAATTTTCATTTTTTGTTTTTTATGGGTATACAATTAATTGCACTAAATCTGTCTCTAATATGATTAAATTAATGAAATCACATGTATAAATACTTTTATTTGACAAAATCCACAAATATTTTTATAATAAAGTGGATTAATGTCAATAGTAACTTTTCAGTACATTGGAGAGGAGGTAAGGTTTTAACGAGTTAGACTGATTTTTATTATGGGATTAACCTAATATTCATTTTTTTTTTAAATTTTTTAATTTTGAGATCAAAGATCATGAGTTATACATGAGCAAAATTTAAAAAACCTGCTCAAGCAGTTCAATACTACAGAGGATACCCTGCTCAAGCTCAATGGCCTTGCTTCTCCCAAAGATCTACTTGTTGGTGCTATTTTGGATGTTCCTCTCAAAGGTTTGACTCTTTTTTCAATCTCTTTATTTATTTTACATTTACATACATAAATGTTTAATTGATGAGTTTTCTTTATACAAAGATGTTATTGTGAATGATGTGATGGTGGCGTTGAGTTTTTAAATTAAATTTTTTGTTTTTTGTTTTTTATGGGTATACAATCAATTGCACTAAATCTGTCTCTAATATGATTAAATTAATCAAATCACATGTATAAATACTTTTATTTGACAAAATCTACAAATATTTTTATAATAAAGTGGATTAATGTCAATAGTAACTTTTCAGTACATTGGAGAGGAGGTAAGGTTTTAATGAGGTAAGACTGATTTTTATTATGGGATTAACCTAATATTCATTTTTTTTTTAAATTTTTTTATTTTGAGATCAAAGATCATGAGTACATGAGCAAAATTTAAAAACACCGCTCAAGCAGTTCAATACTCTGAGAGGATACCTTGCTCAAGCTCAATGGCCTTGCTTCTCCCAAAGATCTACTTCTTTGGTCTTTGTTTTGGATGTTCCTCTCGAAGGTTTGACTCTTTTTTCAATCTCTTTATTTATTTTACATTTACATACATAAATGTTTAATTGATTAGTTTTCTTTATACAAAGATGTTATTGTGAATGATGTGATGGTGGTGTTGAGTTTTTTAATTAAAATTTTCATTTTTTGTTTTTTATGGGTATACAATCAATTGCACTAAATCTGTCTCTAATATGATTAAATTAATCAAATCACATGTATAAATACTTTTATTTGACAAAATCCACAAATATTTTTATAATGAAGTGGATTAATGTCAATAGTAACTTTTCAGTACCTTGGAGAGGAGGTAAGGTTTTAACGAGGTAGACTGATTTTTATTATGGGATTAACCTAATATTTTTATTTTTATTTTTTTTTATTTTGAGATCAAAGATCATGAGTTATACATGAGCAAAATTTTAAAAAAAGAATGGACTGCTTTGTTAATATTTCAGAAGGAAGCAAATAGTGAAGGGAAAATTGAGATCATATGGTCAAAAATCCACTGAAGTTGTACTGCATAATTGATATAGTATCAACACCCAATTCCAGGTCATTGAGGTAAGGACCATCTATGTCCATGATAGTTTTAACATCAGGAAATCCAGAGAAAGCCCATGTGTGGTTGAGGCGGATGCTATAATCAAATAATTCGGGACCTTGATCATGAAAAATGATTGCTCCTTTAATTTTGGGATTTGGATAGTTCCTATACATCAAGAAAAAGAAACTTTAACATCCTTATGTGCTGATGGTGCAGAATCAATAATGTGAGTTCACTAATTATTGTAGAGACAAATAGAGCATTCAGAAGATACAAATAGAGCAATCAGGGAATAGGAAAAAAGAATTTAACATCTTTCTATGCTAATGACCCAGATAAAAACATGACAAGCATATTGTAGAGACAATAATTGTAGATACAAATAATGTGAGTTTATGGTTTTGCGAAGACACAAAATGCAGGCATGCATAATTTTAAAATTTGTTGCTCAAACAGATAAAAGCATACATGACAAACATATTGTAGAGACAATAATTGCATGCTGTATATAGTAATCACACAGCATTTTGAACTACACGAAAATCAAGCATGTAAATTAATTATCTCTTTATTTGAATTTATGTTTGAATCAGATTTTGTTTCTTTTGTTATATCGATTACCATGTCATATTGTTGATTATGGTTTCTTTTGTTTCTTTAAATCGTGAACAGCTTCTTTTTTTTTCTTCCATCTTTCTATATCATTAATTTACATGATTTTGTTAGTTTTGTTAAGCCCAGTTAGAAGAAAACATATATTTCTGACAGTTGGCATGGAGATTTGGATTGAATTAAGAATATGATTTTCATAGTGTTAGTTTTTTAACTTAGTTTTGATAGTTTGGAGTTTATAAATTCAGATTCTTTGAAATAATGTATAATGGGCTTCATCTGTATTTATATTCTGTTTTAGACAATATTGGTTCTGGCTCGCATTGGTTATTAAGATAATGTGTGAATAAGCCATTTTAAGACAATTTTTTTCTTCCCGATCTTAGTTTAAAAGCAGTTTGTCCTAATTTGTGTCTTGATTTTTTTTTTTGAACAAGGTGTCTTGACTTTAATTTGTGTGTATTAGATACGATTGTGTGTATCATATATGAATGTTTGTATATAATTTGAGATTGATGTATATATATGTATGATTATGTATCGGCGTTGGTTGCCCTTTAAATTTATGTATTTTCTTCTCTCTCTCTCTCTCTAAAATTGTTGAGGAAGATGGATTTGGGAGGGTTCTTCTCTCTCCTTTCGATTTGTGTTTGTGTTTCTAAGATTTACATTTGGTTTTGTGATTAGGTATGCATTCAATGGAACCACAGAAAAAGTTGGAAACAAAGCTTAAGAGACACAAAGCATTGGAACATAGCATTGAAAATATGTTTATTTTCAATCAAAGCAAAAGAGAACCATCAATTTGGGTTTGTATTTCTAAGATTTGGATTTGTATTTATTTTTCTAAACCTTAAACTGATGTGTTTGTGTTGGATTTGTGTTTTTAAACCTTAAACTGATATGTATTTGGATTTCTTTCTTTTTTTGTGTTCTGTTTCTTTTTTCATTTTTTTATTTATGCATCTTTCAATTTATATGGGTTGGTGTTAAGTTATGTTATGTATTTGGGTTGGTGTTTCTAAACCTTAAACTGATATATATTTGTTTTTCTTTTTTGTGTTGTCGGTGAGGGTCTTGACATTGGTTTGTGAAATTTGTTGACATTGGTTTGGGTCTCAACATTTTATTTTTTATTTTTTTTTCTTCAACCCGCATGTCTCTCATGGGTCATTATTTTTGTTTCATTTTATTTTATTTCTATAACCCAATTTAAATTTTCACTCATAATTTATGGACTATTTCCTCATCGCTGTTGAAGACATGGTGAAGAAATTGAAAAGAAACAGAGTAAGAAAAGAGATAGTGGTCGGTTTTCTTAATTGTGTTGCGCATTCAAATGCTTGGCCACTATCACATCTTTATTTATTTTATGTGCTATTCAAATTGTGTTGATATATTATTTTTTTTTCAATAGGAATGCAAAATGTGTTGATATATTATTATTTTTTTCAATAAGAATGCAAAAAAAATATGTGAAAGACAGGCCCCGCAAAGGACTGATGGCTACTTCTTCCTACCGACAAATTGGTTGGATTGTTAATGGTATTTATTTATTATTTATTATTTAGTAAAATACGTAAAAGATCTCAGATTGTTTAGATTGAAAACATGCAAATAGTTTAGATTGAAAATAAATCAGAAATTTAATATTTAAATTTATAAAATTAAAAACTCAATAGTTTATTTTGTTACAAGTATTAAATTTTAAGTGTTTTTTTTTTGGTTAATTTTTTCTAAATTTTAATGATACCTACAATTATTCAAACAAAATTAACTTATGTGTGGTGGCAGTGTTTCTAATATATTCATGTTCCCCATGATTAATTAAATGTTGATGATGCATTAAATTAATTAATTAATTGACATTATACGTAGAAATTATAATTATATTTTAATCTCAACATTATTTACGCCGTGCCTTCAGGCACGAGCATATGCTAGTGTGATGCTATCAGACATCAGCAGTTCTAGAATCAAATCAAAGCCTATTGAATTTAATTTTTTGAGAGTTTTATTTTTGCTTATTTTTATTTTTAATGAACCGTGCTATACACCCCCAGTGAGGTGGCGCGCCCCCACTGGCTGATAACTATAAAAAAAAAAAAAAAAAAAACAGTGTGTTTTTTGCCCAATTAAGGGCTGCCACCTCACTGGGGATGCAACCCCAGTGGGGGTCTGAAGCAAAATTCATTTTTAATTAATATTTTTAAAATTTTAAATTATTTTTTATTTTTTTAGATACACCTTATTTAGATATATCTAAAAAATAAAATATTTATAAAAAAATATTTTAAAATTTTAATAAATATATAACAATATGAAAATGTATTTCATATATTTTTTTATTTTTAGCATTTAGTTTTTTAAAAAAAAATCATAAATATTATATTTTTTAAGTATATATATGTCAAGTATATCTAAAAATTTAAAAAATACTTAAAATATAAAAAAAAATCTAGTGAAAATATTAAAAAAATGGAAAACAAAAAAGTTTCAATTTTTTGAAAAATGAATTCAGAAAACTCAAACCAAATAATTTGGTTTCAATTTTCTAAATTCAATTTTTTAGAAATTGAGTTTTTTATTTTCCTTTTTTTATTTTTAATAAATATTTTTAAAATTTTAAGCAATTTTTTACTTTTTTTATTTTTTTTAGATGTACCTTACTTAAATGTATCTAAAAAATAAAATATTTTAAAAAATTAATAAATATACAAGAATACAAAAAAAAAGAATGTATTCAGTTCTCGTATTTTTATTTTTTTTTTAGTATTTAGTAAGTTTTCTAAATATTTTTTCCACAAATATTATATTTTTTAAGTGTATTTATGTTAGGTGTATCTAAAAAATAAAAAAATTACTTTGAATATTAAAAAAATTCAATGAAAACAAAAAAATATGAAAAGTAAAAAATAAATTAATTTTCTAAAAAATAAATCCTGAAAAACCAAACCAAACAAATTGATTGTTAATTTGGCTATAATTAAAAAGCACATAAAAATTAAAATATAAACTATACTTTACTCTCTTATGTTTAGTCACTTTTTATTTTAATTTTTAACGTTTGTTTTTTCCTTATTTTGACTATCCATATTTTAAGTTTTTTGCAATTTACTTTTAAAGTTTAACTTATTTTAAAAATTAGACAAGAAATGACACACTGACAGTCACGTAATATAGAAATATTTTAGTATATATAATTCAAACTTCTGACACAAACTCAATATAATATCTTTTTAAGTTATGTGACAAATATCATGGCATTTTTTTTCTAATTTTGAACAGAAGTTATCTTTGAAAATTAATTGAGAAAAACTAGAAACATGAAGAATCAAAGTAGAAAAAATGAAACTTTAAGGGTCAAAACAAGAAAGTGGTTAAACATAAAAAGGGCAAAATATAATTTATCAAAATTAAAACACATATCTATCTACCTATACTATTATTATAATTTAAAATTAAAATTGAACAACTCACTTAATATCTAAACTTTTAGTAATTTTTCTTGATGTCCTGTGTTGTCTCATTTTCTTATTTGAAATATACAAAATTTAGATAGTTGACAATAGTCAAATCATATATGGCTTATTTTGGGAAGATGATAAAAAGTGACTTTTTTACTTTTAATCAAGTTTTTTATGAGTGATTTAAGAAATTGATAAAAAGTTGATTTTTTTTAATTAATATTTATTTATGGTGTCACATCACATCAAAATGACTAAATAACCTCACCAAACTTAAAAAAATTACATTTGACCCAAATCCATAAGATGTTAATATTGAGGGTAATTATGTAATTTCCTAACCTACTTTTTCTACTTGCCAAATGAGCCGAAAAACGCAGCTGTGCGTTTTGTTCCAAAACGCCAACCTAACGTTTTCAACCTTTCCCAAAAAGTCCTATATATATATATATATTAAATTTCACCAACAATCAATATATATATAATTAGCAAATGAAATAGATGATTTTTATGATGATTCAAATAAATATACTTCTTGACTTTTTATTTTTTTAAAAATGTGTAAAAAAATAAAGAGATGATGTGACTCCAAAAAAATTAAAAAAATAAAATAAAAATGTGCTAATATAAATCAGGGTAAACAAGCTACAATTTTGGATTTCATCATTCTTATAAACAATCAATATCCTAAATATGCATTTTTAAGGAAGTGTTTTTGTTCAGAGGGGACATTTAAGTTTAGGACTCTTTTATCAAAACAAAATATTTTCATGCAAGGATGAATAACTCTTAATCGATAAGAACCTTTTTTTTTGGGGCAAATTACAAACACCCCCTCGAGATTTGGTGAAAATACAGATTCTTTCATGAGATTTGGGAAATTACAAATTGCCCCCTGAAGGTCAAATTTGCATAACAAATTTGAGAGGAATCTGTATGAAAATAAAAACCTCATGGGGCAATTTGTTATGGAAATATAAATCTCAGGGGGCGAGATATAATTTCTCAAACCTCAGGAGAAATCTGTATTTTCACCAAACCTCGAGAAGAGTGTTTGTAATTTGCCCTTATTTTTTCAATGAAAGAATATAATTATTTGAAATGAAACCCACTTGTTCACTCAAAGCCCTTCGTATTACAATTTATATCTAAAAAAATTAACAATTCCCTCATAAATTATAATATTAAATACATATTACAATTTATATCTAAAAAAATTAACAATTCCCTCATAAATTGTGATATTAAATATTTTCATATATATATATATATATAATATGTCTTTCTATCGGTGTAAGCATTTTAAAACCCCCAAAAAAATTACTTATCCCCAAATTACTAAACCAATAATTCTATGTATTGAAACCAAAAACAAAAACCAAACACAGACATAAGTATATCTTTTTTTTTTATTCACTTGAAGATAAAGCAGAATACAAAAACTAGAGTCCTGGGATAGTAGCATCCCTTCTTGAACCAACATTTATCATGTCAGTAGCTAACAAAGAGAAAAGAGAACTAGGTGGATCTTCTACAAAGAGGAGGTGGTCCTGCTGGTTCACTCCAAGATTTGCCATAACATCCTGCACAGTGATTTGCTTCTCTGGGAATGGTGGCAATGGTGCATTGACATCGTCTGAGAATGAAGTTTGCGTCTTGAATAAGTGCTCGATATGGTGAGTTCTCTCTAGCTCCGTCTCGGATGAGTTTCATAGCCAGTTGGGAATCAGTTTCGATTTGGATGTGAGCTATTCCTTTCTGCATGATTATGGTAAGCCCTCGATATATACCCCAGAGTTCGGCCTCAAGGCTTGTACAGTTGCCTAAATAACCATAATAACCCCAAACCCAAGTACCTATTTCATCTCGCAGTAGCCCACAAAAACCAGATTGCCCAGGATCCCCCTTGGAGCATCCATCTGTATTGAGTTTAAGCTGACCTGCAAAAGGACAAGACCAGAGCATTAGTGTAGGATCTTTAGAGTTTGGGTGAAGAATAGCTTGAAAAGCTTCCTGTGTTTCCGTGGCCATCCGAAGTATGGTAATAATACTAGTGTGAGTAGGTTGAGTCTGATTCTCAAAGACTTCTTTGTTTCTCTCTTTCCAGATGAACCATAAAGCTGTCAAAAAAACTGCAGGCCATTGAGTACTGTTGAGATGTTCCTTGCTTTGAATATTGGTAGTAATCCAGTTCTTGAAGTTAGCACTGCTACTATGTTGCCACCAGGTAAAATTCTGCAGCTTCAACCAGATGGCCTTAGCTTTTGGGCAGCTTTTGAATAAATGTTGCATGTCTTCCCTGGATGCATGACATCTGAGACATAGATCTGTGTCTGACATATTCCTGATTAGTCTCATATGATTAGTAAGTAATCTTTCATGCATGACAAGCCAAAGAAAAGTTCTCAGCTTGTGAGGGACCTTGAGTTTCCAAATCCATTGCCAGTTAGTTCCATCAGGTTCATGGGTAGATAAGGCTTAGTAGGCTGCTGCAGTAGAATACTTACCAGTGGTGGAGCTTTTCCAATGAGGAGTGTCATTATATATCACATACCTGGGTCTAGGGATTCTAAGAATGGTATCTAAGGTATGTTGAGGAAGCAGGTTATGAATTGAAGTGAGGTCCCAGTTACCATCATTATCAATGATGGATTTGACTTTGGTAATATCATCATTTTGGACTCCTTGAATTGTCTTGCTTAGAGGTTGTTCCCCACACCACCAGTCAGTCCAGAGAGAGACCTGCTCACCAGTCCCAATATCTCATTTAACATTTTTATCTAAGACATCTCTGTTTTTAATAATGCTTTTCCAGGTATAAGAGACTTGTCTCTTGGTAGGCCAGTTGGATAAAGAATGTGTTTTTAGGTACTTTGTTTTGAGGACTTCACACCACAGCTCATTAGAGTTAGTTATAAGTTTCCAACCAAGCTTGGAGAGAAGGGCAGAATTCTGGACTCTGGCTTGCCTAATACCCAATCCCCCTTGTTTCTTATTTTTGCAAACTTGCTGCCAGTTCACTAGGTGGACTTTCCTTCTATCTGCAGTACTACCCCATAGGAAATTTCTATTAAGTTTGTCAATATGGTCACACACTTTCCTAGGAATTTCTATAGTTTGCATAAGATGGTTAGGCATAGCAGAGGTGACAACCTTAATGAGGGTTGTTCTACCAACAAGGGACAAGTTTTTAGCTTTCCAACCAGAAAGCCTTTGGGCCATTTTTTCGAGAATGGCATTAAACTGGGATTTGGAAACTCTGGTATGGAGGAGGGGGGTACCCAAGTATTTACCCAGATCAGCAGTGAGGGAAATGCCAACATGAAAGCTGAGAGATGTGGCTTCCCTTCTAGGGACATTAGTAGAACAGAACATCTTAGATTTCTGGAAATTGATTTTTTGCCCAGACATATCACAGAATTCAGCAAGAACAGCCAGGATACAGTCACAATTACGTCTAGTGGCTCTAGCAAATAAGATAAGATCGTCAGCAAAAAATAAATGGGAAATGGAGGGGCTATGTCTGGAAGCTTGAAGGCCTTTCCAATCACCATTATCAGATACAATCACCATTATCAAATCTAAACAAAAGAAGCTCACAAATTATTTCATTGCACTATTATGGTATTGTGTTACATCATAGTTTCATGAACATTTATAAGTAGTGAATCCCAAACTTTTGCTAAATCAGCATTACTTCTTACTCACATAGGTAAAATTATTTCCCCAACCATTTTGAACTTCATTAAGGCTTCGTTTGGAAATAAATTATTTTAATAATTTTGACTTTTTATGAAAATATGTGTACAAAAATAGAGAGAGTGATGTGACAATTTATAATAACTTTTTGACTAAAACATTTAATTGTCAAATGAAGCCTAAAAGTATACAAACCCAGCTTTCTTTATCATAACGAATTTTCAATAATGAGGAATTAATGATTTCAATATTGTGCCTTAATTAATCCTCTAAAGGTAAATTATTAATAAGTCCTAATAGTTGGATTTAATTCCCATAAAATCCTATTAAAAATAAATCTTGATAAAATTGTCGCTAAAAATAATTTTGTTGTGATAATTTTTTATATACGTCGCTAGAAATTGACAATTAATGACTTTTTTGTCATGATTTTTATAAATTGTCGCTAAAACTTATAATTAGTGACTTTTTTTTATGACAAATTTTTTCCGTAGGACTTATTAGACAATGAGTCCACTTATTAGGACCGACACGTAAGTATTCTGTAATGACCCCGGAATACACGTCATAATTATCAGTAATTAATGACGCATTAATATGAATTAATTGGGAATTTTCTGTTTGAATTGGAAAAAAAAAAAAAATATGTTGGAACTACAGCTTCGGGACTGAAATTGATGACCGTAACGGGTTCAGAAAATGAAATTGAGCACACCTATGTGTTACCGGGAATTTTTAGAACCATTCGAAACAATAAATTGAGGACTGAATTTAAATCAATCGTTAGGCCATGTTTGGCTCATATGTTTGGCACAATTTGAGTTATGTGATAGATATGACTATAGATAAGGATTTGTTGACTCTTGTTTGACTCAAACCATTGAAAGAAAATATCTAAAAGAGGGAGAGAGAGAGAATACGGGAAGAAGAAGAGAAAGAAAGGGGAAGTGAGCTTAACTCTTCTCCATCAAAGAATTAAGGTAAGTTTGTTGAACTAAGGTTGATTCCTTTATGATCTCATGGCTAGTGAATGGAATTAAAGAGAATTCATGTGTAATCTAAGCATCTAGGGCTTTAAATGGTATGATTTATGATTTTGGGTCATGTTTGAGAAAAACCTCCATGGATGTATATAAGTGAAGCTTTAATGTGTTTGTTATGGATTTTCATCTTGATTCATGGGATTGATCTTAATATGATGCTATTGGGTTTGAATTGAAGATATAATGGTTAAATGATGTTGTTATACAAGTGTTTTGAGGCTTGGATTTCATGAATGGTAAATGGTTTTGTAAAAAGGAGAGATTGAAGCTTTGGAAATTCCAGAATTTCGGATTTCGCAGGGTCCGCTCGAGCGGAGGTAAGCCCGCTCGAGCGTAGAAATCGACCTCTCAGCAGTTTTGGGAAAATTGTGCAGTCCGCTCGAGCGGACAAAGTAGCGCTCGAGCGGAAGGGCTTATTTTCAGGAAAATTGTGGAAGTTGTTTCATATGATTTTGATATATTAGTTGCATCAATTCGCATCTTATGATCACGATATGGACCTAAATGAATGTAATGAAGAAAGAGAATGATTATAACAGAATGGGAAAAGAAATGAATTATATGATGTCGAATGATGAGAAGGTGCTATAATGTTGATGATTTGCAGGTTAAGAAGTGAAGACCGTGCAACCGGTATCGGGAAACCACTGTAAGTAACATTTCTGTAAAGTTATGTTCATATAAAGTATGTTCTGGAAATGTTACGTTATGATATCATATGATGGAATAATAATGTTTTCTGTGAACGAATGTCTAGTTTGCGAATCTATTATGGCATCCATAGATAGTTTAGTCGTGGGGGCGAGAACATGCAGGCCCATGCGCTTTAGTCATGGGGGACGGCATGGAAGGACAAACCCATGACCAGTTACGAGATCTCGGTATGTGTTTAATCGGTGTCCGGGACCGGTTACTCTAGTCGTTAGTCGACACATGTTATGTTCTGTGGAGTATGCCATTACGTATGTTCTTATGATGACTGTTTGACGGATATATGATTATGATTGATTTATTATGATTTTATGGAAATGTCGGACTTCGTTCACTAACCTCTTTACTGTTATGTTACTTGCTGAGCTTTAGCTCATTGTTTGTATTTATGTATTTATAGGTGAGCATGCTGGGAGTCAAGCCTAGGCGGAGTTTAGCTGAGCCGCCGTTTTGAAGCCTAACCAGATGTTTTGTGTGCCTCCGAGTTGGGGCTAGGCCTGGAAGGCCATTTAGTGAGCTTTGTTTTGATTTTGCATCAGTGGCATGTAACTATGTTTTGTAAATGAATTTATGATCAGGTTATGCAAAGATAGTGGGTAATTAACATTATTTTTGGCATGTAAATGTGTGTTCATATAAATGCACAGCTCTTGGACTATTAGGTTTCTTTTTCGCTTCCGCGAGCCCCGTTTATTTATGTTTTGTTTAGTAAGGCCGGAGGTAATTTACGAATTACTGGCCGGTCACGTTGCCAGACTTCTAGGGGCGGGGCGTGACATATTCCTTAATCTAAAGGATTGGTAGAGCAATTTGATGATAATATTGAAGATTTTGAATTTGAGTCAATCTAAAGAGTCCATGAAAATTTTTCCAACCGTTAATTTCAGAATTTTGAAATTAGTTAAATTCCAAGCAAGCTAGCCAAGACACTTTTTTGTTATATTTTTTTGAAGTCAAAAAAAAAAAAAACACTTTGTGGGGACATTACAACATCCGTAGTCCTTGACCCGAGGTAGTTAGTTGAAGGCCATATTTAATCCAATATATAGAAAAGGGACCCACTACTAGAGTAACAATGGATCTCGCTTACCCCCCACAATAAGAGACACAATCATAATTGGAATATAATACATTTATCTTATAAATTTCGTACCTCCTAGAATTCCAGTCCTACTCTTTTGTGTGAAAGACTAGTGCGTTATATACATTAGGGTGTTCGTGGTTCGGTTGCGGTCGCAAAATCTCAAATCTACAATCCATTCGTCGGATTGGCGGATTGAAAAAAATCAATCTGCACCGTCATCGGATTTGGATCACGAGTAATTGAGCGGATTTGACTAATGGATACGAATCGGTTTGGCAGTTTAAACTTTTACAAATTTTAAACATAATACAACAACTTATCAACATTTTTTTTTTAATAACAATCTAACTAAACATAACTAAAAGATTATTAAGTAAATTGTCAAATACCAATAATAAATACGTATAAAAAAATATGCATTATCAAAAATATTTAATTACTTTTTAATTTAAAACTATTTAATTTGATTTTTTTTTTTAAAGACAAAATTAAGCTTTAAATTTTACACACAAAAATACCAAATATCAATATTAGTCATTTGATTAAAGAATTTTCAAATTGAAAACAAATTAAAAACACAACAGAATATTTAAATTTTTTTTCAATTGAAAATATAAACAGAATATCTAAACAAATTGAAAAACAAAGTCTTACAAATTACTAGAGATGTTTGCGGTTTAACAGTTCGGTTGCGGCTAAAAGAATCTCAAATCTATCATATGTCCAAAATTAGATGGATTGAAGAAAATCAATCCGTAATCGTTTGTTTGTCATCACGCATCTATAAAAAATATGACCAATTAATTCG
This sequence comes from Camellia lanceoleosa, assembly GCA_025200525.1. Classification (NCBI taxonomy): domain Eukaryota; kingdom Viridiplantae; phylum Streptophyta; class Magnoliopsida; order Ericales; family Theaceae; genus Camellia; species Camellia lanceoleosa. Next base: position 13,233,626 of record CM045772.1, read on the forward strand.
GTTCAATTGATTTAGATAAACAAATCGAAATATCCACTGTTGATTCCCTAATTTACGCTAACACCCTCGGTGGTTAGCTAGCCGAGACACTTTATTATCAAGATGAAGTGACTCAATTGCAACATGTTATTCCCACATCAAACATCATAGGTAACACCAAGACTATTTCGAAGATATCGGTTGCTTTTGTGAAACCCATTTAGAAGATTTGAATGATTCGATCCGCATCCGGCTCACAAGTAATATCCAATCCAACAAGAATTTGGGCCTTTTAGAGCAAGGCCGAAACAAAACCAGTAAACAACCCATGGCTCAAAAAAACATGGCTCAAGATTAACAGCACAGGAACAAAAGCAAGGCCTATTGTGATTTTAATTTTTAATCCATATATCTGGATTGGCCCAGGAACAAAATTTGTTTCAGTAAACCTTTTGAGTTATTTATACATGAAAATTTGAATTACTAAGGTGGGCCCACCGAGCCTAATAACACCTCATCCAAGAGAAAAAAATCCAAACCCTTCTTGGAAAGTGCTGGGCTCCTCTCCAGTCTATAGCTAGATTGAAAGGTGATATTTCACTCTCTGAAATTTATCTTGGATTTTATTTCGATGGATCGCATTTTATAAAGTATTGCATGTATACTGTTCTTAAAAAAAAGTAAATCAATTTAATAATTATAATATTTTTATTTTATAGTGTTTATCTAAAAAAAATGAACCATATAACAATATCTTAAAATCATGTCATATTATTTTGAAATTACGTGATCATTAAAACGCAATATCACCTTTTAATAATAAATTACTTTGTCAGCATGATCAATTACATGTATATGTGAGTCATAGAATTATTTTTAAGGGAAAATTGTAAATCAATGTATATTTGCAAAAATAATTTTAAATTAGTGATAAATTTTAGCATCTTTAATAATTAAAATTATAATTTTTTTCATGAATTCATAAATAGGTGATTGACCCATAAATCCCAATGGTGGAATTGTGGACTAGTTAGTCCAATGTTTTATTTAATACACACATAAGTCCCATCATGTGAGAAGTGACTCTTTTGTCCATTATATATGTTATTTTGGTAAATGATTCTAATTTCTTATTTGCCGTTTATGTTATGTTTGAAAAAAAGTTTACCATAGGCTTTTTTAGTTTATCATAGTTGTTTGGGTGACCTATAGTTGGGTCCGAATCCAAACGTGACACCCAACATTGAATGAATACAACTCATATATGGATCCAAAAAACCGATATACCTTCCACCAGAGTAAACAAGGTGACCCACATTCCAATTCCGACCCAAACGTAGTCCTGATCTTGTATGGACCACTGATTCAACGTTTCATCGATGAATCAATGTTTCATCATTCCCATTTAGGTATTCCACACCCGTTTGGACCATCGATTCATGTTCATTCCAAAAGTGGCAATCGTATCTTCATTTTGCACCAGTGTCCATGATTGCGTGTGATGTTGGCGTGTGAAGAACTACACCACTGGAAGTGATGGTGGCACGCGTTGCTACATTTCATCATTCCCATTTGGGTATTCCGCACCCGTTTGGATCATTGATTCACGTTCGAATCTTTATCCCCAAAATGGCCACCATATCTTCATTTTGCACCTGTGTCCATGAGTGCGTGTAATGCTGTGGGGTGAAGGACTGCACCGCTAGAAGTGATGGTGGCATGCATAGCAAAGTTGGAAGTGATGGTGGCATGCATAACAACGTTTTATTATTCCCATTTCGATATTTCGCACTCGTTTGGATCACCGATTTACATTCGAATCTTTATCCCAAAAGTGGCAAATACATCTTCATTATGCACCTGTGTTTGTGAGTGCATGTGATGTTGTGGTGTGAATGACTACACGGCCAGAAGTGATGGTGGCATGAGATAGTGGTCTGGGTCTCTTGTTCCGTAGGCCACCACGATGTGAATGTGCTGTTGGAACAATCTTCTGTGTAAATAAAAAAACTTGAAATAAATTCAAACAAAACAAATAAATAACATACCAGATTTATTTATCGAACCAAGATAAAATTAAGACCAAGTCGAGTGTGTGACACTCTGTCCTTAAGACAGATTCGCCCTACTACGGTACTTACGGTTAAGTGACGTCTATCTCCCAAGATACAATGATCTTCACAAATTGTAGTAGTACTCCAAACAATTTGTTCGGCGAACCAAACCTGTGTTCTAACTCTCTGAAATTTATACTAAATCTAATATGAAGAATAATACAAAAAATGCAGAATTTATGACAGCCAAAGACAAAAATCAAACTGATTTTTTCGGATCAAAAGAAATAATTACCCCAGACTACCGGAATGATGGGTATAAATAGGGAAATTAACACAGCCTGAACAGGTTCAAAAAATGAATGAAAAGGTGCACACCAATTCAAACATTGAATTCTAGACCGTTGCACTATGAACTTTTTCAAACAATTTGAAAAGAACCATTGAACAAAGTGAAACCTGTAGGTAATATATTATTTAAACTATTTCAAATATATATATATATTAAACTAATTAAATATATATATATATATATATATATTAAACTATTGAAATAGTTAAATAAATAAATGAAGAGGTACAAACTTTAGGAAACTTTAAAAGAACCTAAAATTTGAATTTAGAATTAAATTAAATTCCCACAATAATTTTTATTGAAAAAATTCAAATGAATTTTATCTAAATAATTAATGTTAGACCTGAAACGACGTCAACTTCCCATTCACTCATAAATAGTTTTGACGTTCCGTCTTCACCGTGTGACTTGCCACGTGGCAAGGAACACTTCACCTCTTCGGACCCACCCCAAAAGACGTTTGGGGCCCACTCAAATCTTGGGCTCAAAAAATATGCCTATATTAAACCATTTTTTCCAACAATCCCCCACATGAAAGGAATTTGACGGAGAGAAAATGCAACAACATGATCTAATCGGAAATCTGAAATTGGTAATATTCGCAAAGGATAGGTAGCTTTTGGCTTTGAACTTTCCTTGTGAGACACTATCGGATTTACTAGCTAAGCGAGGAACATGATATCTTGAACTGTTCAGCCATTTGTGTAAACCAAGACAATAGAACTCACACAGTATATCCCCAGACACAGTTTAGTTCTCATTATTGTGTTCATTTTGGCCCTGAACAACTTGGTCTTTCATGAGTGCTCTAGAAAATTGTAGCCCTTCACAAATCTCATAGAACCGGCCCAATTCACACTCACATAGGTGATTCTTATGAAGAGTATCCTGCCATACTCCTCTAGGTTTACCTAGATATAAGAATCATTAAAAGTATTACTTAACCTAAAACGCTGCAGACATCACTATTTCATCCTAGAATTGGGTAGGAGTTGGACTCCCCAGTGATCCTTCTGAGTCAATCACAACTCGGTTGTCCCTTTGAACCTAGATCTTGGGATCTCCAGTCAACTAGGTTGGGTTGCCATTGTGGTAACTCTTATTTAATAGGCTTAAGTCTCATTCCCCTCGATGAATTCTCAACTAACTCTCTTGCTAACCCTTTGGTTAGTGGATCCGCTATATTGTCTTTAGACTTAACATATTCTATGGAAATAATTCCATTAGAGAGTAGTTGTCTTACGGTGTTATGTCGACGACAAATGTGTCATGACTTACCGTTATACATATAACTCTGTGCCCTACCTATAGCTGATTGACTATTGCAATGTATGCAGATAGCAGGCACTGGTTTTGGCCATATTGGAATATCTTCAAGAAAGTGGCGAAGCCATTCTGTCTCTTCCCCAGCTTTATCTAAAGTTATGAATTTAGATTCCATAGTAGACCTAGCAATACAAGTCTGTTTGGAAGATTTCCAAGATACAGCCACCACCCCAAGAGTAAAGACATACCCACTGGTGGACTTAGAGTCTCTAGTATCCGATATCCAATTTGCATCACAGTATCCTTCAAGTACTGTTGGATATCTAGTATAATTCAGCCCAATGTTACGAGTAAATCGAAGATATCTTAGAACCCTAATAATTGCTTTCCAGTGTTCTACTCCTGGGTTACTCGTATATCTACTTAATTTACTTACTGCATAAGCTATATCTCGGCGAGTGCAGTTCATCAAGTACATTAAGCTTCCAATAATTTGGGCATACTCTAATTGAGAAATACTTTCCTGTACATTCTTTGAAAGATACAAATTAACATCTACAGGAGTTCTAGCAAGATGATCATCATTTTTGCTGAATTTGTCAAGTATTTTCTCAATGTAATGAAATTGTGACAAAGCATATCCTTCTGATGTTTTGATAATTTTCATACCAAGAATTACATCAGCAATGCCCATGTCCTTCATGTCAAAATGTTTATTCAACATTTTCTTGATAGTTTTAATCATATCATTATTACTACCAATGATGAGCATATCATCTACATAAAGACATACAATGACATAATCCTTATCTGTGTTTTTAATATAAACACATTTGTCACACTCATTAATTTTAAATCCATTTGACATCATTGCCTTGTCAAATTTCTCATGTCATTGCTTTGGCGCTTGTTTTAAACCATATAATGATTTAACCAATTTATATACTTTCTTTTCTTTTCCTGGAACAGAAAACCCTTCTGGTTGTTCCATGTAAATTTTTTCATTTAACTCACCATTTAAGAAAGCGGTTTTCACATCCATTTGTTGAATTTCTAAATTGTATAGAGATGCAATGGCAATTAGCATTCTAATAGATGTTATTATAGTAACTGGTGAGTATGTGTCAAAGTAATCTAGACCTTCTTTCTGTCTAAAACCTTTGACTACAAGTCTTGCCTTGTATTTGTCAATTGATCCATCCGCTTTCAATTTTCTTTTGAAAATCCACTTGTACCCAAGAGGTTTACACCCTGGTGGCAAGTCCACTAATTCCCAAGTGTGATTTTGCAAGATGGATTCAACTTCACTATTGACAGCTTCTTTCCATAAAGGAGCTTCAGGACTGGACATAGCATCTTTAAAAGTTAAAGGCTCATTTTCTAACAAATATGTTAGAAAATCTGGACCAAAAGATTTTGAGGTTCTAGCACGTTTACTACGCCTAAGTTCCTCTTCCTCATTTTGATCTAACTCTTGTTCTTGATCATATTCTTGATTCTGACTAGTAATAGCATCAAAAGATCTTTTATTAGTACTAGTCTCTTGTCCAGTCTTCTTTGGAAATACATGTTCAAAGAAAGATGCATTCTGAGATTTAATAATAGTATTTACATGCATTTCGGAATGTTCTAATTTATGAATCAAAAACCGATACGCACTACTATTCTTGGCATAACCAATGAAAATGCAATCAATGGTCTTAGGACCAATCTTAGTCTTCTTAAGACTAAGAATAGCCACTTTAGCCAAACACCCCTACACTTTTAAGTATTTGTAGGATGGTACTCTTCCATGCCACAATTCATAAGGTGTTTGATTTATTTTCTTTCGGGGTACTTTATTTAAAATATAATTAGCGGAAAGTATTGCTTCTCCCCACAAGTTCTGAGGTAATCCAAAACTGATCAACATGGCATTCATCATTTCTTTTAAAGTCCTATTTTTCCTTTCAGCAATTCCATTTTGCTGAGGTGAGTAAGGAGCGGTTGTTTGATGAATTATTCCATGTTCTTTACAAAATTCATCAAAAGGTGATTCATATTTACCACCTCTATCACTTCTAGGTTTCTTGATTTTCTTACTAAGTTGATTTTCAACTTCATTCTTATATTGAATGAAAGTTTCCAAAGCTTCATCCTTGGTTTGAATTAAATAAATATAACTATATCTAGTATAGTCATCTATAAAAGTGATGACATACTTTTTCTCACCTCTGGTTTGAATTGATTTAAAATCACAAATGTCACTATGAATTAATTCAAGTGGTTCTGTACTTCTTTCAATTGAATGAAAAGGAGTTTTAGATAATTTTTCCTCAACACAAATTTCACATATATGATTTGAATCAATGTTAAATTTAGGTAAACATTCCATATTAATTAATCTACGCAAAGATCTATAATTAACATGTCCTAGTCTACCATGCCATACATTTGAAGACTCAAGCAAGTAAGAAGAAGATGTAGTATTATTAATAACTGAGGGTACAACGGTCATTACATTTAACTTGAAAAGGCCATCAGACATGTAACATTTTCCTACATATATCCCATTCTTAGTAAGTACAAATTTATCACTCTCAAATACTAGCCTAAACCCATTCTTACTCAACAAAGATCCGGAAACAAGATTCTTGCGAATGTCCGGTACATGCAGCACATTGTTGAGAGTGAGTTCCTTTCCTGATGTCATCTTGAGAACAATCTTTCCTTGTCCTTCAACTTTGGAAGTTGAGGAGTTGCCCATAAAAAGTTGTTCACCATTGTCCACTGTAGAGTAAGATGTGAACATCTTTTTGTCGGCACAAATATGACGAGTAGCACCAGTGTCCACCCACCATTCTTTAGGATTTCCGACAAGATTTGCCTCGGAAACAACAGCAGAAAAATTGATGTCATCTACACCATTGGAAATTTTGTCCATTTCGGTCATATGGACTTGAGCAGGCTTCTTGCTTGTTCTTTTCTTGCTTTTACCTTTGCTACGGCAATCTTTGGCCCGATGTCCTTCTTTGTCACAGATGTAACATTTGCCATTAAACTTGTACTTTTTATTTTCCCCCCCTTTAGAGCATTGTGATGAACTTTCTCCAGAAGATTTTCGTTTCTTGGTTTTTGAAGCATGTCCCACCACATTTGCCTTAGACTTCATAGGATGCTTACCAGCCCGTTTTTCAGAATTGCGGTTGTCCTCCTCAATTCTCAAACGCACAATTAATTCGTCCATAGAAATTTTTTTGCGCTTGTGTTTGAGGTAGTTCTTGAATTCTTTCCAGCCTTTTGGTAATTTTTCAATTAAGGTTGCAACTTGGAAGGATTCACTGAGAGACATGCCTTCTGCGTGAATGTCATGCAGAATGAGTTGGAAATCTTGAGCTTGGCTGATCACAGTTTTTGAATCAACCATTACAAAATCCAGGAATCTGCCAACCACAAATTTCTTTGAGCCGACATCTTCCGTTTTGTACTTTTTCTCCAACGATTCCCAAAGTTCCTTTGCTGTTTTGATTGGACTGTAGACGTTGTACAATGTGTTGTCAAGTCCGTTCAAGATGTAATTCCTGTAAAGGAAATCGGCCTGTTTCCAAGCATCTACCACAGCAACCACTTGCCGATCGGTTTCATCCTCTTTCAGGATAGGAGCATCTTCACGGAGAAAGCGAGCCAGGTTCAGAGTTGTAAGATAGAACAACATTTTTTGTTGCCATCTTTTAAAGTCAGTTCCTGAGAACTTCTCTGGCTTCTCTCCATAATTTATTGGTACTGTCATCATAGGAGAGGGGGTTGGTGCAATTGCAGCCACCACAGTAGTACTTGTTTGGGCATTTGTTTCAGTAGCCATCAATTCTAATTTATAAAACAAAATTATAATTAGAATTTACACTACACAGAAAATTAAACCAAATTCACAGAATTAAATTCTGTAAAAATAAAAGAAACAATAATGTAACTTTTATTTTCCAATTAATTTGAAAATAAAATAAAATTTTATTTAAACAAATTAATTCCATACAGAAAATTAAATTCTGTAAAATAAAAGAGATAAGAATCTAACTTTTATTTTTCAATTAATTTGGAAATAAAATAAAATTTTATTTAACCAAATTAATTCCACACAAGAAATTAAATTCTGTGAAATAAAAGAAATAAAAAAATATATATAACTTTTATTTTTCAATTAATTTGGAAATAAAATAAAATTTTATTTAACCAAATTAATTCTACACAGAAAATTAATTTCAGTAACACTTCAATAATTAAAATACTGAAAACAGAATTTTGATTAATAAAAACTCAGAAAATAATTTCTAAAAAACCAAAATTAATTTTCTGACAAAATTCCACAAAAATATATTCTGAATTGTTAATGATACCAGTATCGTACTACTAGTTGTCAAAGAAAAGAGATAGTATATTACTACTATCTGTCAAATAGTATGTAATCACTATTTGTTTTTCCAACCAGAATATTATTTTGTAAATTCACAGAAAATAATTTTCTTCCGAAATTATTTACGAAAAATGAAAAAGGGAAACAAACGAAAAATTCTGTAAACAGAATAATTCGAATCTGTCTTAAGATTGTTGGAACAATTTTCTGTGTAAATAAAAAAACTTGAAATAAATTCAAACAAAACAAATAAATAACATACCAGATTTATTTATCGAACCAAAATAAAATTAAGACCAAGTCGAGTGTGTGACACTCTGTCCTTAAGACAGATTCGCCCCGCTACGATACTTACGGTTATGTGGCGTCTATCTCCCAAGATACAATGATCTTCACAAATTGTAGTAGTACTCCAAACAATTTGTTCGGCGAACCAAACCTGTGTTCTAACTTTCTGAAATTTATACTAAATCTAATATGAAGAATAATACAAAAAATGCATAATTTATGACAGCCAAAGATAAAAATCAAACTGATTTTTTTGAATCAAAAGAAATAATTATCCCAGACTGCCGGAATGATGGGTATAAATAGGCAAATTAACACAGCCCGAACAAGTTCAAAAAATGAATGAAAAGATGCACACCAATTCAAACATTGAATTCTAGACCGTTGCACTATGAACTTTTTCAAACAATTTGAAAAGAATCGTTGGACAAAGTGAAACCTGTAGGTAATATATTATTTAAACTATTTCAAATATATATATATATATATATTAAACTATTGAAATAGTTAAATAAATAAATGAAGAGGTACAAACTTTAGGAAACTTTAAAAGAACCTAAAATTTGAATTTAGAATTAAATTAAATTCCCACAATTACAAATTTTAGGAAACCACTTAGGAATCCAAAATTTGAATTTAGAATTAAATTAAATTCCCACAATAATTTTTATTGAAAAAAATCAAATGAATTTTATTTAAATAATTAATGTTAGACCTGAAAACGACGTCAACTTCCCATTCACTCATAAATGGTTTTGACGTTCCGTCTTCACCGTGTGACTTGCCACGTGGTAAGGAACACTTCACCTCTTCGGACCCACCCCAGAAGACGTTTGGGGCCCACTCAAATCTTGGGCTCAAAAAATATGCCTATATTAAACCATTTTTTCCAACACGTGCGATGTGGCATCCAAATATGTCGACTGCATCGCTGTAAGTGATAGTAACGCGCATCGTTCGAATTTGGTTGGAATGTTGATGTTTCATCGTCCTCATTTGGGAATTCATCTAGATGTTTCAACCCCCAAAATATCCAAGATTTTGAAGGGTTCATCGGAGTAATATAGTGTTATTGTTGAACTATGCACTGTGAAATCTATGCTTGGTCCGCCACATTTGTTCAGTTAAAATATGTGAAATGCGTGTTCAATTCAACACATTTGTTTGTTGTGGGGTGCGAATTGTGCACTGTAAAATCTGTGTTAGGTCCGCCACATTTCAAACCATGACAACGGCATGACAATGCCACATAACAACACACAAGATGTGCCAATTGCACGAACCACATGCCAACGTTTACACTCCAACCCATTAATGAATCATAAACAGAAAACAAAGGTATAACATAACCCACCCTTATCGTTGCCGAAATCTAGCTAGTGCTCCACATGCAAAATACAACTTTTGAATTCGACAAGCCCAAAGACACTTGGATGTGAAGACCTTGCCACTCCCGCCCCCCATAATCTGCCATATTTTAACTTTCCAAAACTTGACCACCAACCTAATGTAATTAATGGAATTCAGAAAATCCCTTTCAAATCAATTCACCCACGAAGAAAGGAGTAAAAATGTCACGAAATCCATTCCACAAATACCAAATGAGATCTTGTAGATCACATTTCCCAAAAAAAAAAAGGACTTACCAGTGTACTAAAAAAAACAGACTCCTTGGACTAAAACTCTCCCAAATGAGATTTTCTAATAATTTTTCCTTTATAAATACAAGCATAATTACTTGTGCTATGCATAAGTATAAATAAATATTCAAAATTAATTTTTAAAATTAAATAATAATCTAGAAAAATTTATCTAGAATATTTAGCAAAATGATTTAGAATCAATTAAATTTTATTCATTTTTATCACGATTACATATAAGAGATTTTTTTATTTTTTATTCTTATGTCATTAATTGTGTGCTTTAATTTCTTAATAACAAATATATGTCATAAATTAATTGGTAAAACTTAAAAAATAAATCACAAAAATTATATTTTTGATAAAATATAAATACATTTCATCTTGTGAATTTCGTAAATTTAATTTATCATATGATAATGGTAAATTACTCTTGTCAATATACTAATTTTTTCATGTTTCTTAAAGTCCAAAAATTTGTCTAGCATCAAAATTATAATTTGCCTTATGTTATAAGATTTATGTAAAAATGAATTAAGATTCACTTGTGATATTAAATTTGGGCTTAACATTAGATTTATGCCAATTGTCTTTTTATCTAATTATTAAAAATTGTCTTGGTCTATTTCCAACTTATATGAATCATTAGACCTATCTATTTATTAAATTAGTAAATAGATATTTGTAATTATTTTTCATAATAAAAATAAGAAATATTGACATATTTTATGCATACGTATTAAAAAATTTGAACTTAGTTTAAAAAAACTATATATTTATGTTTAAAACAATTAAATGAATAGTTATATATGTTTATATATGAAAAAATTATCTAAGAAACAGCCACTCAAAATTGTAGGGCATATTTCAGTCTTAATAAATTTAAATTTTATTATAGTTCATTAGTTCGTGACTGATATGAGCTAATTTAGGGGTTCTAATATTGAATTAAACACTAAAAAGTAGCCAACAAAATTTAGTTCAAGTCGATTTTTGATTTAAGCCTAATCTTTGGAGAATTGTTTAGTTCATGTCTAATCCACGAGTTAGTAAACCCACCTATTTATTTAATTCTTAATTAGTAAATATATTTTTAAAAAAATTATAACAAAAATAAGAAATATGTACATATTTGTTTGGTATATTTATTAACAATTTTAAAGTTAATTAAGAAATTATGTACTTATTCTTAAAAGGATAAATTGCATTGATAGTCCTTATATTTTAACTCTTGTGTTATTTTTGTCCTTACAATTTTAATTTGCTCGATTTTGATTCTGAATTTATAATTTTGTTTGAATTTAGTCTAATTATTATAATTGCTAGTGTTTATTTATTGAAAATACACATATGAGTAGCATCTGTTATACTTTGACAAAATTATGAACTTGTTTAACTCAGTAAGTTAATCTTAACCAACTCAATAATTGTTTTCTTTTAAAAACTTTAACCGGCGTTATCAATTGGACCAAATTAATACAAAATTTAAAATTAATGGTCAAAATCAAGCTAATTTAAATTACAGAAACCAAATTGATACAAGAAACAAAATGTAGGGTCTATCGATATAATTTATCCTTCTTAAAATATGTCTAATATTTGTATCAATATTAAGATATATTTATATCTAAAAAAATATTTAAGATCTAATCAGGCTACAACCTGAATAAAAAATTAATGGCTTATTAAAAATATTTAATAATTATAAATTTAAATTTGATCAATTTTTCATTTAATTTTTTTCATAATAGAATTAGGTTGTTTGATAACTATATTTAATAATTTGGATAAATTACAAATATACCCCCTCAGGTTTACTTAAAGTACAAATTGCCTCATGTGATTTGGTAAATTACAAATACCCCCTTATTAGAATTTTTTATTTAACATAATTAACTAAAAAAATAAAATTCATAATTGCTTTCCTATACAATAATAAAATTATTTAAATTATTAATTAAAATATATTTCTAACATCATTAAAAACTGTTAATTGATTTGATAATTTATTAATAAAAGAGGCGATTTGTTATGAAATTAAAAACCTCAAGGGGTGGAATGTAATTTCCAGAACCACTTGGGACGATTCGTATTTTAATTAAATCTCAGGAAGTGTATTTGTAATTTACCCTTATAATTTATAGCTCCAATTTTCTTTGTAGTTTTTTTAAAAAATATTTTAAAATTATATATAATTATAATTTCTCTTGAACTTTCCTTTTCAATCTCAAATTAGTTATAACTTAAATTATATATAATTTATTTTTGACTTCTCATCTACAAACTAACAATGAACATAAATTGTTTTTTGAACATTGTAAAAAATAAATGAAGAAATATATTATCAATAATAATAATAACAAAACATATTTTTATTTATCATGTGACGTCTCACCACTACATTGATAATAGACATTAATAATAAAACTCATTACATTAATACATCAGATGATAAGTAACATGTGATCACAATACTTTTTAGTGATACAAAAGTACCCCAAAATTATATATAACACAACAATATATGATTCATTTTTAATTTTTATATAGTAAAATTCACACTTAATCTCAACCACATATTAGTTTTTTAAATCAATTCATCATTCAAATTATCTACTATTCTTTTAAGTAATATTCATCTTTTCAAAATCCACCCAAACGATACTTTGATTGCGTTCATTATCATCCTTATTGTTGTCATGCTCACCACCTCCACTAATCACTATGCAACTCTGGTCTAATTTTTTATCTTTACAAATTTAAAAATATAATGTTGGAGAAATAAAAAAATACCGTTAGAATTTTAAAGAGTTAAAAATAAAAAAAAATGAAAAAAAATCTGTGATTTTAGTCTTTTTATTCCATATATGGGTGATAATTTTTTTTAAAAAATCCATAAATTATAGAATAGTGTTCATTATTTAAAATTTTGTTTATTGATGGGCAATTCAATTAAATGTTTTTAATTTGTTACCAAAAAAAAAAAATTAAAATTTTGTTTGAGAAAGTAAAAAAAAATGACCAAATCATAAAGAACAATATAAAACGTCATATTCTATAAAAACTCATAACCGTATTATCAATTTACATATATCAAAATAATCAAAATAAATAATGACAACAATATAAAAAATACACAAACATCCACCCAAAAAAACAAAAACAAAACCTCAAATCAACTCTTACAACAAATATAGTTAAACATATATATATATATATTTATTATCAATTTAGTTGGAAAAAAAATACATTAGAAAAAAAGTCATAGAGAGAAAAAAAAAATACTCACACAAAAATTGAAATTTACAAGAAAAATAAATAAATAAAAAACAAACAAACTTGAAATAAGTTTGGACTATTGGCAAAGAGAGATATTAACCTTTGCATCATTACATTTGGAAAGGAGTTGGCTAGGCTGGGAAAATGATCAAATATTGGATATTCTAAAGATAGAATTGTATTAAAATTTTAATTTGATTGGGTTTTTAGAGTTTTAGGATTTATATTATTTTTGGAATGGGTGACCGTGTGGTAAGCGTAGCTTATCATATTATTTTGAATTTTGAAATTCAAAATCAGAGATAGTTAGTGCATTTATTTATTTTTATTTAAATTGTTTTGATCAACATTACTTTTGGAAAGAGTGAGGGTGACTTATCATATTATTTTGAATTTTAAAATTCAAAATCATAGATAATTAGAGATTTTTTTTGTTTGTTTTTGGTTTTTTGACTTGGGAAACTAACCAATAATTTTTTTTTTTAATTTCTTTAAAAATTAGCAAATTAATAAAATTAGTTTGAGAATTTGAAACTCCCACAATCAATATTCTTAAAAGCCCATTTTTCCTTATATAACCTATAGATTTTGTTAGGGGTGTAATTTTGGCCCGTGGCCCACGGGCGGCCCGAGTTGGGCTCGGCCCGTTTAGGCCCGAGCCCAAGCCCAGCCCAGCCCAGCTCGAGGCCTTGGGCCTGGGCCTGGGCCATCGTTTTGAAGCCTGGCCTGGCCCATGGGCTTGACCCATTAGCCCACCCAAAAGCCCGGCCCACTCGATGTCTAGTGTTATTTTTAATGAAAATAATAAAATTTTGATAGAAAAAATAAAAAAATAATAAAAAAATTTATTTAGGCTCGAGCCCAGGCCCGAGCCCATGGGCTCAGCCCAAGGCCCGGCCCACTGGCCCGTCCAAAGCCCGAATACCCTTGGGCCTAGGCTAGGGCCTGAGCCTAGTTTTTTGGCCCGTGGGCTGACCCGGCCCGATTTTTTGCGGGAGCCCACAAGGCCCGGCCTGAGCCCAAATGGGCCGAGCTGGGCCAAAATTACATCCCTAGATTTTGTGAAGTTACCAATTATTTGTTATTTTCCCTATTTTTAAATGGATAATACCTTTAAATAGTTAAATTTATTATATTTTATTACTAATGGATAATATCACATTTATGACAATATATATTTTATTACCAATGGAGGGCCGGCAACACTTTGACCCTTTTTAAAAAAATAATTGTGAATGTTCGGAATGTTGTTATTTTAATACGTTATTTTAGTTGTTTGGTTATTTTAGTAAGTTAAAATTTTTATTTTGATTTTTTTGTAGTTAGATATGATATTTATAAGAGAAAAAGTGAAATAATTATGAATTTAATATGACATTTTATCTTATTAATTATTTTAATTTATCTTATCTTTTTATAAATTTTAGTCCAAAAAAACTAAAATTTTCCTTGTCAGACACCCCCATAAAGTCTATTCTTCCACGTGGCATATATAGGTAAAAAAATACCATTACAATGAGTGCCCAAAATGTACACTATAAAAAATTTAGAGAAAATTAGTCTAAGGTCCCTCTCCCACTTTTAATAATGGAAGAGATCTACAATGTTATTTTATGATGTCTAAGGTCCTTCAACACCAAACCCATATATCACAGACAAATTTTAGAAGAAACGAAAGGGCTCCAAAACTATCTTCAAAAACTAAGTTTGGTCTCTCTCTCTCTCTCTTCTCTCTCTCTCTCTCTCTCTCTGTTCTACATCAATGGCAATTGGGTTGGTATCCAACGGCGATTTCTTCGCTGCAAAGTCTTCGGCTGTTAACCAGCCGTGTTGCCTCTGTTTACAGCAAGGTTCAAGGTCATCCATGGCCCCTTAACTTCGCCGGTGGTGACCACAACTCTTTCGTCTGCTTCACCGCCACTGCTTTCATCTCCTCTCACCTCATCAAACCTCCCTTTACTTCTATTATCAAGCCCTTTGTTGAATCTCTCTTTACTGAACAAGATCACAATTCTCAGATCAGAGCCGCGTTGTGCCTTACGGCGGCGATCAATGCTACTTCAGATTCGGATGGCGACGAAGAAAGCAAGAGGGTGATGGTAGTGAAGTTGAGAGCTGATGAGGAAGGGTTTTGAAATTGGGCATCTAATGTCAAAGAAGATTGCACACTTGGCATATACACAGGCAAAGCCTGAAGTATATACTTGACACGCATGACACTTAAATTTACCGCTGAATCCATTTACATTGCCAATATTCTCGTACAACTGACCAAATGAATATTGGAGTAGGGTGAGTGTGTGTTGGTGGTGGCAAAATGAGCATGTTACCTGTAGAGGCAAATCTGCACAAGATTTGTGCAACAAAAAATTGCATTCAAGACAGATGTAGACAATAGAATCATCATCCTCAAAGTGAAGCTGGTTTATTTGAAGTCAGAGAAATTTGTGAAGTCAGAGAAATGTCCTGGATCAATGTACAATCACCAAGGTCTGTTCATAAAAATATAACTCTGCTGCAAATAGAGAGAATTTCTCTGGTTTTGGACCAGAAAAATTTGTGGGTTTGTTAGTAAAGATTGTATTGTTGGCTTATATATTACACAAAGTCAGAGAAATTCTTTGTGAATAGAGCAAGAGAAATTTGTGAAGTTAGAGAAATTTCTCTGGGTCGACTGCAGCAGAGGCGTTAGTAAAGTTGGCATTGATGGAGAGAGATTTGTTGATGGAGTTTAAGGTGTCTTCTTTGAAGATAGTTGATGTTAGAAATTTTGATAATGTTTGAATTCATTTTGAGTTTTTAGATTATGGATTTGATTACTTGAAATTGTGGATTGAAATTGAATGTGTGATTTGATCACAGTGGGAGAATGTGATTTGGCTAGAGAAAATCAACAAATTTCTCTGGCCATCACATAGAGAAAATTAACACAGAAAAGTGACAGACACAATTTTCTCTAGTTTGGTTAAAACATAGAGAAATTATGAGTAAATCAGAGAAAATTAGTCAAATACACAGAGTTATTTGTGAGCAAATTAGAAAAAATTCAACCCCAGAGAAATTTCAAAGCATAGAAAATCAAAAAAATTGAACAAACGAGAGAAATTTCAAATTTCTCTGGTTTGAAATTTCTCTGGATGGAAATTTCACTAGATGGAAATTTCTTTGGGTTGAAATTTCTCTGGATCGATTTGAGGGACCTTAAACATTATGAAAACATTGGATGTCCTTTATGCTATAAAATCTTAATATCAAGAACCCTAAAAAAAAATCTCCAAAAATTTATACATAATTTTTATAAACAATGTAAAAATATAAGTTTGCAGTATGAATAAAATTTCCATAAGATATTAAGGATTCAATCTTATTACCTAAATAATAATTTCCAAGAGTCGTGTTACAGGTCTCGAATATTGAGGCACGAATTTACCTCGAATTTGTTTAATCGGTCATTCGGCCAATCGTTCGGCAAAGAGGGTGACAACCGCGGTAGACAAGTGCTTCATCCGGTCGTCCGGGTGGTCGTCCGGCCGGTCGACCGGTGATCACAAATTTGCGCCATTCGCGCTTGAAGCTTTCGAGACCTGAAGCATTAGTGAATGTTAAATAGAGTACTATAATGAGTCCATCTTATAGCGTAATGATTATTAGAATATACTAAATCTTTACTTTATGATAATTCGATCAATAATATTATAATGATATTTTTTTTATTATGTTTTATTTATCATTTTATGTATTAATATCACATTAATAACAAGCATGAATAGTAAGAGCCATTTAATCAATACAACTTTTACAAATGAGGATGTAAAAAAATTGTGATGTAATAAGGCTCACCAAGATCACCCTACACTTGTGTCGCTTACTTTTTGTGTTCCTTTCGGATACGTTAGCCCTACAATTTGGATTCCCGTAGTTCTGAATTTGATTTCACAATTGCAATGTGAAATAGATAAACACAAATGAGTCCAAATTTGACAAATCTTTTAGAAAATCGATGTTTGAATCAAATGCCAAAAATGAACTGCTTTGCTAGATTTCAAAGTGGCCACCTAAATATTTTTTGAGAAATTTAGGAAACCCGTGACTCGTGCCAAAGGCCATTAGTTCGTCATCACAAAAGTGTCTCGGTTTGGGAACTTAGGTATGAAAGGGGAAGGTCATGAATTGAGCACCTTACTCACCCGATCAAAGATCGGCCTCTACTAATCATAATGTGATTTTTATTTACATTATATGCTCTTGTTTCGATTATTTAGGCTAACATTATTGCGTGATGTACACAAGTATAGACTAATTTGTAAAAGTTGGAACGCTTTGATTTCATGTTTGTTTGTTTGTTTGAATTTTTTTTTCTTTTTGATACTCATCACTTGAAAAGGTGAGTTCGTACATTAATCAATTTATCCTAATTTTAGCAACTAGCCTTCATCCACGGGCATTAAAACAAGTGTATCAATTAAGCACTTAGCCTCATTGTATTATGCTTGGCATGGCAATAATCACACTTATGCGGTATGTTAAAATAATAAGTGCTCACCTAATACTCCAAGGCAAACCAAATAAAGAAAAATAATTAGAAAATATGTATGTTCCTAAACAATACAATGTGACTAATGCAACACACACAATTATGCATTTTTTTATAGGCTCGGCTATGAGCATGGTATATGATCCAATTCAAGACATGTGATAAATCACGTTATCAAACAATGAAATTGAAATTGAAATTGACATTGGTTAAGTATGATGAGCCGAACCCAAATGTATGTGAGATGAGTGTATGCAAACATGAGAATGCTAAGTAAACATGATGCTCTACGCTACTATCATAAGCAGGTAAATAAAAGGGAGAAAGAAATGGGGGTTGGAGGACATACACGTTATTACATATTTTGCCTTCATGCAGGAGGGTGCAAATGAGTGTCCAAATGTTCGGATTAACTAAATATTACAAAACCATACAAATAAATTGAACTAAAAGTAGCTAAGCTAATTTAATTAACTACTTATTACAAGGTTGAAGCAAATAATAAATGAATAGCTAAACTATCTAATTTATTACAACAAAGGCATTATATCAATAATAATTGCAACAAGGACAATAAGAATTATTTATAACAATTACAACAATACTAATGAGAATAGTACTCTTAGCAACCATGAGTCATCGCATGCATAGTGCCCAGAAGTAGCTTTTGTTCCGCCAGATTGCTCGGCCTCATAGCCTTGCCCTCTGTTACGCCAAAAGCTCACCGCTACCAAACATTGGGAGTGTCTGCCCCAAATGAGACCTGGTTGGGCCAAAACAGTGCCGGTCGGCGCTAAATTTTATGCTAAAAAGTGTTTTGTACTTTGAGGTGAGAACAGTGCAGACAGAACCTTTTTAGGCCCTGTTTGTCTTTTCTGCCCCTCTCTGTCATGGGAAATTCAAGAAAAGGACAAATTTGCATTCGAAACCATCAATTAGCACACGTTGATGGCTTGATGATCCCGAGCATGTTTGGAAAAAATTGATAAATGTGATAAAAAACCATTATCCCCTCCTATCATGAAGGCTCAAAGAGGAAAGTAGATTCGCTCTAAGTCCTATCAACATGTCATAGATTGATACGTGACAATTCTCAGAATGA
This sequence comes from Camellia lanceoleosa, assembly GCA_025200525.1. Taxonomy (NCBI): domain Eukaryota; kingdom Viridiplantae; phylum Streptophyta; class Magnoliopsida; order Ericales; family Theaceae; genus Camellia; species Camellia lanceoleosa. The sequence continues at coordinate 13,252,513 of CM045772.1, forward strand.
TAGATTCGACATAACGTCCGGCCGAATCCAATTAACTCTAAGTATTTTCTTTATGTCGGTTTAGTTCGTTTTAAGCCAATTTCATTAATCTTTGCAATTCTTTAATCAATTTGTCCAAAATGATGTTAAGTCCACTAAATGAGAAGAAACGTCAAATGAGAAGTGATTCTTAGCATAAAACAGAGCCTATGCCTTGACAATGAACCTCCGTAGAGATTAAGCCATTGAGTATAGGCAAGGTTCAAAAGCGTATGTATCATGCGAACGGTGGCGTGTGGCGTTAAGCGGTTGTGGGGTGTAAAGGCCAGAATGTAACGGCTGAGGTTATCGAATCGTGAATTTTTAATTTTTCGCATAATTTGCAAAAAACTTACCGACACGATATATTTTTTTTCAAAATCATATTTATTGGGTTTTAAAATAAACTTTGATAATTTTGTGATAATTTTTAAGTATGATTCAATATATTTCATATTTTTAAATCGCTAGAAAATGAATTTTTTACATTTTATTTCAATAATTAATGACTTTATATGTCATAAATCCATATTACACTTGTGGCAAAAATTTCTTTTATTGGACTTAGATGTATAAAATTATTTTTAATTATTATACTTGTGGAAGCATATGTACATTTTAACTCAAATAGTTTTAAAAAAGTATACATCCTTAATGGAAGAACTTGACAAAGTATATAATATCAAAGCACAAATCACAAATAACATAGAGTACATTTTACATAATGTTACTACTAAAATTACATAATGTCATTACCAAAATGAGTGACGTGGTGCATCTTAGGATTCAATTTGTTGAGCTTGATTGTTGCTGCTACCTTTACCCCACCAAAATAAGTAACGTGGTGCATCTTGAGATTCAGATTGTTAAGCTTGATTATTGTTGCTACCTTCACCCCATCTAGTAGGAAATATATAAGTGAATGTGCTCATCATGTCATCCCTTCGCTTGGTGCATTGGGAGAGAAAATGGATACCTTGGCTGAAAATGATCAACATATTCTTCTTGGGCTTGTAGATAATTTGGCAAATTATATCCTAGAGGACCATGTTGTTGAGGGGGCCAAGGGTAATTTTGTTGAGGTGGGTAAGGATAGCTCTGGTTATCACTGCTATAGGATGGATAAGGGTGATATGGTTAACTCTGACTACTATCAGATAAATCAAGCCGTTGTTCTCTGCTTCTTATTTTTCTTTCATCCTTGCATGCATAACTACCACGAAACCTCCTAGGTAGTTGGGGTAAAGGTGCAACAAGTTCTCCAACATCACATAATCCAAATCCTCTAATAAAATCTTTATTTCCTGCACCAAAACTAGTACCATCACCACCATTGTCACCGCCGCCACCACCACCGTCACCGTGAGAATTGCTTCCACCATCACCATCATCACCTCCTCCATCAGATGGTGTTAAACCACCATTATTATCACTTTGAGTTGGAGTAGGAGTTGAGCTTTGAGAAGTGCGTCGAGCTCGATATTTATGGGTGCTACCACCATTGTTTCTATCGCTGCTATCGCCATTGCCGTTGTCGTTACCACCACCATCATCATCTGAGACCAAATCTAGCTATTCAGAATTATCTACACCATCTAGTAAAGGATTTTCCCTTTCTTCTATCCATGGATTTATTGGATCATCTTCTTCAAATATGTAATCCAAGTTAATAGGATTAAAACTTCTATCAATCTTCTCTTGGCTGCTTCTTTTAACATGTCTCAATTTTAATCTCATGTTGTGTTTATGAAGACTAATCTTTGGATTTTCTAATATTTCAATCTATTCCTCGTCTTTGTATGGATGAGACTAAAAGTACTTCAATTACATTCACAGTGAGATGATGTGGTGGTTTGACTTAACACTTTCACAGCTATTTTTTGAAGTTCAGGAGCACAACTACCATGAATAATCCACCACTCAGCTGCACAAAATTACATTACATTAGACATAAGACAAAATATGATAAAAAATGATTTAAGTATTCATATATTGTAAATTTGTAATTTTGAAAATAAAACCTAGATTTGATTGTTTCCACGCTCTTTCTGGTAAATGAGTGCCAAAAGTTTCCTGTTTATCTCTCAAACAAGAATAATTATAGTTTGGATAATCATTACAAGTAACATTTGCAAAAGTAGATTATTACTATTAAAATTTAAATAATTGGTACGTACTTGATTTGTTACTTTCACTTGAGCATCTATATTAGACTCCAATCTAGTAATTACTTTTTAAGTCCATCCATCACTTCTCTTATTATTTCATTGGATGAGATAACACCATATTGGAATTGAGGATTTAAAAAATATCCTTCAAAATATAAAAGGTCAATTAATAATTGTAAGTAAATATACATTTTATAATTGAAATCATAACACTTACCAGCCGCATGCAAATCTTGATGTAATTGAAAAGATCATCAAGTATTAATAATTTTTCAATACTCGGTGTAGTAGTGACAATCTCTTTTAATTGCCAATTTTGCTCTGTCTATAGCTTTATATATGAAACCCATTGTTGGCTTTTCATCCCCATCAACCAACCTCAATACTCTGACTAGTGGCTCATGAACTATACAAAGTTTTGTTGCTTTCTGCCAAAACTCTTTTCGCAAAATAATTTTTTTCACCTTGTAAGGCTACCCAGTCTTTGCCTTCCCCTATTTAGAATTCTTCCACTTATCACTATTAAACATAGCTCTTAATTGTTGTTTATATCTAACAATACTCTCAATGGCAATAAAATTTGTAGCAAATCGAGTGATGGCAGGTAGAATCAATTCTCTATCTCCAGTGAATTTTCTCATCAAATCCAACATCCATCTACTATTATAAATGAAATTGGTGATGGTTTTACCATCTTCAATCACCTTTGCTACACTTTTCTTATTGGCAATGTCATTTAGCATGAGATCGATACAATGTGCCGAACAAGCTATCCAATATAAATGTTTTCTTTTTCTCATTAACATTTTACCGGTAGCTTTTAGTGTAGGTTCATTATCAGTCACCACTTGAACAACATATTGCTCTCTAATTTCATCAACAACTTTATCTAACAACCCAAAATAGTATTCAGCAATCCTACTAATAATATTAGAGGCATCAATTGATTTGTGAAATATAGTACCTCTATTGCAGTACACTAAGAAGTTGATGATGTGTTGCTGAGTTAGATTGCTCCAACCATCACACATGATAGATACACTTCTCTCTACCCAAATTCCCTTGAATGATTCTATCCATTCTATCATTTCAGCATGCCACTATAACAAAAACATACTTTAGTGGCACTACACTAGTGGCATATTTTTAGAAAATGCCACAAAAAATGATATTTAGTGGCACGTTTTTGAAAAATGCCACAAAACGACAAACATAAAAGGCTCTAGTGACATTTCAATGAACAAGTGTCACAAAACTGCAACAAAAACATACTTTAGTGGCACATTTTTAGAAAATGCTACAAAAATGATATTTAGTGGCACGTTTTTAAAAATGCCACAAAACGACAAACATAAAAGGCTCTAGTGACATTTCAATGAACAAGTGTCATAAAACTATAACAAAAACACACTTTAGTGACACTATACTAGTGGCATGTTTTTAGAAAATGCCACAAAAATAATATTTGGTGACACATTTAGATAAATGCCACAAAGACACAAACATATAAGGCTCTAGTGGCATTTCAATAAAGAAATGTCACATCAGTTTTATGGCATTTTATAAAATATAGACACAAAAAATTATGTTTGTGACATTTACCAACAGATGTCACTAAACTTTAAGCCTCGTTTGGAAACCCTCCCTTTCACCCAAAAAGCCAAAAGTTACTAAATTAGTCAAAAAGCCAACAACCCATACCAAAAAGTCAAAAATTTTTTTTCTCTACTTTTGCACATCTTTTCGTAAAAAGCCAAAAGTCATCCCAAACATACTTGTTTTTAGTAGTACATATTTTAGCCAAATAGACAAAAAGTTACTAAATTAGCATGTCCCCAAATCCAGCCTAGTAATGGCATTTTTTAAAAATGTCGACACTAGGTAGGTGCAAATTACTTTTTATGGCACTTAGGTGAAAAGTTTCATAAACAAATATTTTATAGCATTTTGAGAAATGCCACTAAGTCAAAAACTTTCCAAGCTTGTAATGACATTTTTGAAAAACAAAATGCCAATATATTTTTAAAATTTTTACAATGCAAAGAAATGATTAAAATAAATAAATTAAACTCAATATACACTACAGAAAAGCATATTCTACGACTAAATTTCTCGACCAAAAAAAATTTGGTCATCGAAGTATAGCTTTCAAAGAACCAAAACAAGATAGTAGCCAAAAGTAAAGCTTTTTGGCCTAAACAATTTTAGTAGCCAAAGTTTATAATTGGCACCAAAACTAAGTTTGGTCACGATTATATGGATTTTAGTGACAAAAAATTTTAGTAGCCCAAAGTAAAGCGTTTTGGTGACTAAAAAAATTTTAGTAGCCAAAAGTCTATAATTGGTGACTAAAAAATAAGTTTAGTCACCAAAAGTGGTTATTTTTAGCGCGGGGGAACTAAAATCCTAAGGCGGGAATTAAATTTTTTGGTGATCAAAATTTTGGTAGCTGAAAGTGCATCTTCGGTGACCAAATCCGATTTTGGTCGGCAAAAGTTAAGTTTTTTAGCAACTAAAAAACAATTAGTAGCCAGTAGAATTGGTGACCAAAAAATATTTGTAGTCGCCAAAAGTAGTCTTTTTTTATTTTACTAGTAAATAGTTTATTTTACATAAATTATGTTCAATAAAATAATTATGTTTATACATATACTTTTATATTAATATAGATGTATGTACTATATAAATAATATATGTTGCATATATAATCATATGGTGCTATAGAGGTGTAGTGGGAAGAGTGTGATGTATAAGGTTTATGGTGCGGGAGGTTGGCGTTCGAGTCTCTCAAGAACAGATCAAATTGTTCTACAACTAATTATCGTCACTTAATGGCACTTGATAGCGCCATTTAATAGTGCCTTCCATGACATTAAAGTGTCACTGAAAGGTTTTAGTCTTGATGGTGTAATGCCACTTATAAGTGTCACTAACTCTTTTTTTAATAGCGCTTGATAGTGCCACAAGTAATATCTACCATGACATTAAAATGTCATTGAAAGTTTTTAGCCATGATGGTGCAGTGGCACTTGCAAGAATCTACCGTGACACTCGTATCTACCGTGGCACCGATAGAAGTGGCACTTGTTCAAAATGCCACAAGACCAAAAAATGTCATTAGAAGAATAGTTTTATGGCACTTTCAAATGTTACTAAACTAAGAAAATGTTGTAGTGTGCTCCATGTCCAAATATACTTCAGAAACTTCATAACCACTAGGACCCTTTACTCCTGGCCCTACTTTAGCAGCAACATCAAGCATGGGTTGTGTATACTCAATCAACTACATTGAATGGAATACGATTATAGAGTATAAACTTGACATTGCCTGGCCCCAATCTCTCATTTAACTTTTTGTAAATTCATTGTAGAGATTTTTCGCTACTTTGTACTCTTGCTTTTTTGGAGTTCTACATCCATTGCTCTCAACCTTGCTTCAGGAGCATTGGGCTTAATCTAATTACGTCCACTCCTACCAGTTTCACGTTTGATTGTGATCGATTTAAAACATTAGCAATACTCGACCCTTTTGGCATTCTTTGACCACTACCTTCTCGCACTGTAACTACCACCGCATCATATTATGATCCATCTAAATTGTTGCCTTTCCTTCCATTGTTGTTGTGAATCTAATACTTGCTTGTCTAGCCTCGTCATCTCTCAATCAGAATAACCCAAATTTTTAATTATGCTATAGAATTTATACTAATATTATTTAATCTCACCGAAAATATATAATTTATTATATATTACTATGTGTAATTTTGTAAGATAATATAATTATTAAAAGTCTAGGGTCAAAATATAAATAATAATAATATAGATAATATAAATAATAATAATAATAATAATGAGTGTGGTATTAAAATAAATAATTAATTTTATGTTGGTATACGATAAAATATAATTTACTTAAGAATTAAGTTATTTATATAATTATATTAAAAGTTGGGTCAAAAGATAATTATCTTAAATATTTATTTAGGATAAGATTGAATCTCAGAATCATTAGTGAAATCTACCACGAGCACCTATTCGCCTATATATACACGGAGGCTACTGAGAGAAAGAAGGAAAAGAAAAAGAGAGAAAGAAAAGAAAGAAGAAAAGAAAGAAAGGAGAAAAGGAAAGAAGAAAGGAAGAAAGAAAGTGTAGTGGAAGTTGAAAGGGTCTTTGATAGTGGAAAGGAAGAGTAAGGTATTGAAGTTAAGGTGAGTTATATTATACCTTGAGTCACCAAAATATATTTTACGATGTTTTGACTTACCAAAATCTGCTTACACAAGTTATGTTATATTTATATATTAATAAAAGTTATGTTTTATAAAGGTTTCAGCTATGTGGTTTTATTTCTGAACCCTACTTGCTTAAAAGGAAACCAATGGATATGTCTGTTTATATTTTAAAGAATATTTGGTTATGACCTTATAAAGAATTATGTTTTGTAAGCATAAACACGGAGTCCCACGCCTTGGGGGACTTAAATAACCATTGGCTCGCTTGACCACTTTGTGGTCCTCTGCTTGTCATGGATCCATTGACCTCTGCTTTTGTGCGAACAAAGTGTCAGGCGGAACTAAGTGCTACACTATTGTGGGAGCCACCTCTAGAACTGTGATGAGTCACCTCTTGAATTCAGACTGTTCGATTGTCACTTCGGACCTCTGTTATGTTCTCGCTCAGATCAGGTTGTGGTTACATAACTTCTGTATTTCAGTTCTGCTACTTAAATGATTTGGTTACCATTAAAGGATTATTTGTCAAATGATTTCTGCCATTTAAATGATTTGTTTATGTAAATGTTTTGGCCTAACTAACGATCCATGGTTATTTCGCGTCCCTTATACTCTTGGTATAATATTTCTCACTCGCCATGTGCTTATAGTTGTTTACCAATTTTCAGAAATAACTTTTGGAAAGTCTTAGATGCGGGTCGTATAGGACACACACAACATTTTTATGATATTTTTTAATGTAAATATCGGCCTTTTTATCAAGAATTTTGTTATAAAAATAGAAGCTCCGATGATTATTTTGGTACCCTTATTTAAATATTTCTTCCGCTTGCGTTTATTAATTTGTTTTTGAATTGGCCGTAGGTAACTTCAGTTACTGGCCATCACGATGCTTAACCCTTGGGTACGGGGAGCGGGTCGTGACAGAATCAGAGTCAGAGTCAGAGTTAGAGTCTCGAAGATCTCCAAAATCTCCTCCTTCATCCTCATCATAGAGATCATCTTCCCTAATACGTGTTTCCAATTCAACTTTTCTCTTTTGTTTGTTTGATTTACTCATTTTCTTATATTGTAAATGTTTCATCATTTCTTGCATCACGTCTCTACTAACACTAGGACAATAATGCACTTGCCCTGTTTGATGTGCTAAGTGTTGTTTGAAACGCGTAATCCCACATTTAATGAGATGTCCAAAAAATTTACAAATAATATGATACCTAGTGCCTTCAACTAGAGTTCCAAATTTCCAACCAATATCATCACGTGGGGGTTCATCATTGGCACCCTTTTGTCGTGGCATTTTTGAATTTGAATTCTGCATCATTGATACATTTTTTAATTTATTTTAAATGTTTACCAAATTATTTTTCTACAAATTTGAACTAACTAAATAAACAATATTAACATTTATTAAACGAAATGATTGTAAAAAAAATGTAACCACTATTTATACATTTGGATTTTACATGCTAATGTAATCATATAAAAATTAAAAATAAATTATAAAGATATTTTTAAAAAAGAAAAATTTTCCATAAAATTGTTGTCACAACAAATTTTGTCATAAAAAAGAAAAAAATTGTTGTCACAACACATTACAATAACAAAATAAAAAATATTTATAATTAAATATTAAATGAAATGATTATAAAAAAAATTCAACCACTATTTCTACATTTGGATATTACATGCTAATGTAATTAGGAATAAAGACATTTTTCATGGCATTGTTTGAGCTATTGTTTTTTTTTTATTTTGGTATTTTTTTATTTTATAGAAAAGACTTTTAAAAAAAAAATGTGCCATCAAGATTATTGTCACAACACATTACAATAACATAATTATAAAAAAATGCAACCACTATTTATATATTTCAATTTTACATGCTAATTTAATCATATAAAAATTTAAAAAATAAATTATAAAGAATTTTTTTTAGGGGTTGATTTTTTTTAAAAAAGATATTTTTTAAAAAAAAATTGTGTCATAAAAATTGTTGTCACAACACATTACAATAACAAAATAAAAAAATATTTATAATTAAATATTAAATGAAATAATTATAAAAAAAAATTCAACCACTATTTATACATTTGGATTTTACATGCTATTATAATAAGGATTAAAGACATTTTTCATGGCATTGTTTGACCTATTATTTTTTTTTTTAAAAAATATTTTTTTATTTTACAGAAAAGACATTTATTTTAAATGAAATTGTGCCATCAAAATTGTTGTGACAACATCACAATAAAAAAATAAAAACATATTTAAAATTAAATAATAAATAAAATAGTTTTAAAAAATGCAACGACTATTTATATATTTTGATTTTACATGCCAATGTAATCATAGAAAAATTAAAAAATAAATTATATAGAATTTTTTTTGAGGTATTGATTTTTTTTTTTTAAAATATATTTTTAAATGCTTTAACATTGTTGTCACAACACATTACAATAACAAAATAAAAAATATTTATACTTAAATATTAAATGAAATGATTATAAAAAAAAATGCAACTACTATTTATACATTCGGAGTTTACATGCTAATGTAATCTGATAAAAAATAAAAATAAATAAATTATAAAGAATTTTTTTCAGGTATTGATTTTTTTTTCTTTTAAAAAGATATTTTTTTTAAAAAAATTGTGCCTTCAACATTGTTGTCACAACACATTACAATAACAAAATAAAAAATATTTATAATTAAATATTAAATAAAATGATTAAAAAAAATGCAATCTCTACTTATATATTTGGAGTTTACATGCTAATGTAATCATATAAAAATTAAAAAATAAATTATAAAGAAAAAAATTCATACATAGTTGCTTTTTGGATTTCAATCACTTGAATATTTGTTATTTTTTTGAATAACCTGCAAGATAAAAAATCAATAAAAACTGATATATATAAAATGTATTAATATAATTATAGGTGTTATAATTTTTAGATATTATAAAAAAAAAAAATCAATCACTAATTATTATATATAAAATGCTAAAAGTAAGTGCATAGTTCTATATATATATATTTAAATTGAAATTGCTAAATATATCACCATAAATTTTTTAGGCTTTACACCAACTAGAGATCATTGTTCAAAAAAAAAACATAAAAAAAAAAATGCCAGTTGGAGACCATACAAGAAAAACAAATGATATTATATATGTTCCCAAGGCTCAAACTAGCCGAGAGGTAGCCAAACAAACAAAAAAAAAAAAAAGGCGCATGATCAAAGCCTACTTACAGAGTCACAAATGTTCTTCGTCTTCAACACAGAGTCACGGAGACACAGAGTCACTTACAGGTTTCACAAGTGTTCTTCGTCTTTAACACAGAGGCAGCCTTGAATATTCATCTCCTTCTTCATCTTCAACATAGGTTCATCTCTTCTCTTCTCTCTCTTTCTATCTCTCACTCATTCTATTTCTTCTCTCTGCTTCATTTTCCCATGAACCATTCTTCTTTATTTTTTTTTATCAAAAACTTAGTTAAACATGGTTGGAAATTTGTAGATCTGAATCAATTGCAGCTGCAGAGTTTCTGAAGATCTGAAAATTTGTGGATGTATTTTGAATATTATGAAATCTCACTTCAAAGTGGTTTACTGCCAAAGACTAAAGACAAAACTGCTCAATCATAATAAAGGTATGTACAATAGCATCCATATTTTTTCAAATTTTCTTTTGCTTTTTTTTTGAAAAGAATTAGCTAAAAAGAGGTAATCGTTACGGCCATTATGGTATCAAGCATAATTGCCACGACTATAACGATCGATACACCTGCGGAATTTCAATTACACCACAAAAGCGGGTAACGCAGAGTGCCATCAACAAGAATCGCTACGTAATGTACCGCAACCATTACATAATACCCAGATTTTGAAACCTTGAGCATAGGTTTCTTTCACATGCCTTGAATAACCATCAATCATTTAAAATAACTCTCAAACGAAAGAAGCAAAAAAAAAAAGAAAAAGAAAAGAGGGATGTGGCAGAAATGATCACATGAATTTGATTATTTAAGATGGGACTCTTGACATGAAAATTAAACAAAGAAAAGCTATAAAAGCAACTTAATAAGCTAGATATGAGGACTTACAACACAACAAACTAGATATTCAAAGCATACACTAAGTAAATAAATTACAACAGCCCTAAAACAGCTTTTAATATGCTAAAACAGTGGCTAAAAAAAATCATGTTAAAGAGCATAAAAAGGTATGAAAGAACAAGGCAAAGCAAGGCTAGTGAACAAAAGCTAGGAAAGATGGCTAACCTCTCTATTTTTGAGATCTTAAACCATGTTTTTTAGCCTTTTTTAAACTTTGAAAATCAGTTTGAAAGACAAAGAAAAGAGTGTAAAACAAGGGTGTGTGCTATGAAGTAGAGTGCAAGAAAGGGGGTTAACCCATTCTACCCTTTTGGTAGCCATTCAAACCCAAGTTTCAACACTTGAAATAGGATCAAAACAATACAAAAACACAAGAAATAAACAAAGAAAGACGTAAATGAAAGCAATACAAAGGTAGAGCTTATACATCTTGAAGAAGGTAAGCTCTTGTTTGTGAACCAAACTTGGTCCAAGCACACTTTTAAGCTTGAATTAGACTTACAAAGCTCAACTAAGGTTCTAAGTTCTGCTCTAAGGTTGGCTATGGTATATAGATATAGTACAAGGATGATCAAACATCTCAAAGGTAGCTTACACAAGAAGAAGGAGCTCTCAAGGGTTATTTAGCTTCTTTGAAATTTTTCCAACCTCTAACACTGAGATATATGCTTGTATTTATAGAATTTGAGGAAAATAGTTCATAAATATCTTCAAAAATGGACAACTGGTTGATTCCGCTTCCAGAATAAAGAGCCAAGCATCGAGAGCTGGACGACTCCCAATGTAGTACGGCCGTCTCTCAAGGCTCTCCCCTGTTCCACTATTTTACACTCAGTGTAGGGTGGCATAATGGTCAAAAATGAATTTATGGGGTAAGAATAGTATGAATATGAAAGATTTGGAATTAGTTTTGGAGCGTAAGCTTGCGTTCCTTCATTGAGAGAATTCAATCACAATCAATATAACTTCATCATCGAAAGCCGATGATTGAACGTCCAAGTCTTATGCGGTCAAAATGGGGTGTCTATAGCTGCCTCTTTGACAGTAATCCCGGGTTATGGAATGACGCGGAGAATATCAAAGCCCGTGAGACAACCCATTTAACAAGGCCGTAAGACTTAAGCAGAAAACAAATCAAAATACAATTATCAAAGGTTGAACTCGAAAGTATTGCTTCACGTATCCCTTTTGCAAGGAATCAAACCAAATAGTTCAAGGGCAAGGTATGCAAGAAACATAACTTATGATCATGCAATGAAACAATGCAATGAAGCAAGAATGTAAATAACAAACGACAAAATAATGCTATAAACAAAAGTGTATGTAACGTTTGAACGAAAGTAGAACAACTCAAGCCGCTGCCTCACATGGAACGAGGTAAGTAAACAAACACAAGGACAAAGAAAGTAACCAAACCAAGTCCCGTAGGAAAAAATACCAACCCACCCACGCCTCACATAAGGAAGGTGAGGACAATGCAAACATCGGGTGCACCCAAGTTTAACTGAAGAACTCGAGATCCTAACATGTCTCATGCGAAAATAGGAAAGGCAGTGTGAACAGATAGGCACACCTGTAGTTTTTAACTAAGGAAAACAACAATCCCAATGCGTCTCACGCGAAATGAGGGAAGGTGGCCTGAACAAACAGGTGCACCCGCTATTTTTAACCAAGTTGAACAATCCTAATGTGTCTCACGTAAGAGGAGGAAAGGATGGTGTGAACAAACAGGCGTACCTATTGTTTTTAATCGACTTGAACAATCATAACGCATCTCACGCCAAAGAGGAAAGCGATGGTGTGAACAAACAGCGCCGCTTGCTATTTTTAACCGACTTGAACAATCCTAACGCTGCCTCACCACCTAAAGCGAGGAAAAGATGGTGTGAACAAATAGGAGCACCTCGCTATTTGTAATCGAATTAAAACAATCCTAACGCGCTGCATGTGAAAGGATGAGAGGGTGTGAACACTAGGCACACCCAATGTTTTTAACTCGAGAAAAATAATCCTAACGCTGCCGCACGTGAAAGGAGGAGAGGTGGTGTGTGGAAAATAACCGGCATGCCCAATGTTTTAACCGAGAAAAATGATCCCAACGACGACATGCAAAAGGAGGAGGTGGTGTGAACACTGACACGCCGATAAGCTTTTTAACTAAAGAAAAATGATCCCAACGCTGTTAGACGCTCATGAAAATGAAGTGAGGAATTTGATAAACGAAAGAGCAAATAGATTTTAACACTTGGTAAAAGCGCAAATTATCTCATCTTTGGAGAAGGCCTCGGAAATGAAACCCACAGAAATAACTCAAATCAAGGTTGGGCGAGAAAACATCGAATTTGATGAAAATTCGACCATGAATTTCAACAAACCAAACAAAGCTTTGCCATAAAGCAAGACAATGAACTGTTAATCTTTTCGATTTTTTTTCCAAAGAAATGGGCCTAATATACAATCCCCGAAAGAAGAACATGAACGCGATGCGCCGTAAAATCCGTAAACCGACATAAACAAATATACGCACTCAGATTATGAATTGAAAACAAATAAAAACAACAAAACAACTAAATGAAATAATGAAACAATTTACAAAATAAAGCAACAAAATGAAACGCCGTAAAAGGTAAAACAAAACTCTTCTTTCTTCCTTATTTCCCTTTGTTTTTTTTCTTTTTTCCTTCCTTTTCATTGTTTTTTTTTTGTTACTCTATTTTTTTTTTACACCTTCCCATAACCAAACCGAGGCCCAACACTAAGATATATTGAGATAGTACCAACAGCAGATGAAGTCGGGCTGGCGCTCAACGGCACAATTTAATCAAGTTCCAATAGCGCCGATCAATAAGGACTCCAGAAACCACGACCGGTTGGTTTAAACAATTTGGGCCCTTCATTTCAATAATAACTCCATCTCTAAAAACTTCTCTAGGATCCTCCCTTTAGATTTTTCCTTGCATTACCCAATAGTTCTTGTGAATTTTTCTTTGAAACCCTCCTAATCCTTTTACCTTGGACCGATAATTTGATTTGGTTTGAGTTTAGTTTCTTTGTTTTTTGGTCTATTCAATTTTCCTTATGATTTTAATCTTTGATTTTATCTCCTAGCTTTGATTTGATTTTTCACCTAATCTCACCTCAATTCACACATTTTCATTTTTCCTTATTTTCCTCACTTTACCCATGGTGGCTGTGAACTCCCTATCTC